>VHZZ01000152.1:179627-195191 GCA_009801015.1 Silene noctiflora
TTTTGTGTATGTTTAGGAAAAAGGGTAGGGTATGGAAACTTTATGAAAAAAATGTATGTGAAAGAGTAAAGTTCGTATGTGAAAAAGTAATTCCGATTATGTTTGTTGTTATAGTTATCGCTATGAGTAGTTGATCTCCTTTCTAGAGAGAAGGGAATCAATGAATGTAGATTAACGGTAATAATTTGTTAATTGCTAGAAATACTATCGCTTGATTATATTATTATAAATTTGATTAGTTAATTACTCACCATGATTAATTGATTAGTATTACGAATTGTTATTATTGCCGACCAGAATAATACTTATAATATGCTTACGATAATCAGGTAGACGGATTTAGTTATAGTGACCGCATGCTAAGTACCGTACTAAAAGACATATAAGTATCGACTGAATATATGCCTTTAGGTGGTCGATCTATGTTAGTTAATTGACCCTAAATCTCCTAATTGATATTCATTGTGAACCGGATGTCCTAGACTTGTTTCATACTCCCTCCTATTCAGCCTATAGTTCCCCTTTCTCTAATATATGTGAGTAATATTATAATGAAAGGGGAACTATAGGCTGGATAGGATGGAGTATATTTGATATCATCTTAATTACAACTAATTCAATCGATTTGTGACCTAATAATCTTTAATCTCTTCGTAGGTAACTAGATAGTAAATCACATTTTCTTGTGGTTCGACCCCTGACTTCATTATCTACATTTTTAGTGTCCAATTGGGATATTTTTACATAGGGATACGACTTAGTCATATGAAGAGGGATGACTTATATATTCAATATAATATTATAAGATGGTGCATTTGATGGGAAAACGTTTAACTTGCTAGCCTTGAATCCAGCAATGGATGAGTTGGGTTATAGTGTGCCGTATGGAGTAGACCATTTTTATTTTTATTTTTCGATTTTGGCAGGCCTGTGAGGATTGGGTTTCACAACATGGACCCGAAACCGGCCTATTGGGGACGTGGGTCGAGCTCTGTTGGGGTGCAGGGGAAGGAAAACATGGCCCATGAATGGCCCACAAATATGAACTAACATACTTTTTAGGAGTCGTATTTGCTCTTTCATAGACGGATTTTACTTAATCATGGACATTTTTTCCATTCATTACCCTTTTTATAAAAAAAAATTAAAAAAAAATAAAAAAAATAAAACAAAATTCTCTCTTTTTTTCTTCTCCTTTCATATTTAATAATCAATTGATCTCAAATTCTCCATTGAAGAATCTTAACCACCTTATCAAATAAGTCAGTATTACTCAATATTCGATTTTGTTGAACAAATTACATGAATTATTGTTTCTATTAACTCAATTAAGTTGTTTTTCAATTAGGGTTCTTTCCCCCAATTATGGATTTTTTTTTCATCATGGGTAGTTGAGGGATACGTCGTGGTGGGGGGATGATAGTTGCAGATGACAGACGCGGTCGTGAGGTGATGGTTGACGGTGGTGGGATAGTGGGCTGGTGGCGGTAGGGGGTGGTTAGGGAGTGGGGATGGAGGGAGTAAGTTGAAATTGGTCATTTACGTCCATGAAAGAGTAAAACTCGTCCATGAATAAGCACCATCCGGAGTCGTAGTTGAGGAGACAAACTTATTTTTATATATTATTCTCTTCATTTCGGTCATTTATTTTTTGACACAAAGATCACCATTTATATTTATTATTATTGATTGACAAGTGAACCAAAATGCATTTTGGATAATTCATAATTTGGGGGTTCGGATTATCGTCGTGTGAGGTCATCGTCATTGATTGGGCAAGTTAGAGCATAGACTCCACCTTCTGTTATCTACTTTGTACAGACAATTAAGCGTTTAAGCTAGACGTAATTCTGTTACTTTCAAGTTAAAATCATTAAGCTAAATGTCAATTCGATCTTATTTGTGTCATCAAACAAAGTTGATATTAGCCATGACTCATCTACAATCAGTTTTGGCTCTAGGTTGAGAGAAATATACTCCCTCCAAATTTTTAGAGTCTTCCCCTTTGCTTTTTGCACCAAAAATAAGAAAAACAATAAAGAATGGATAATGTAGTGAGTTGTGGAGAGAGAAAATAATGAATAACAATAAAGAATAAATAAAATAGTGGAAATTGTTGACCTTTTGAAGAGACAATGAATGAATAAAGAATGAATAAAACCATACCAAAAAAAAAGAAAGAAGATAGGAAAATAGACTCATAAAACTTGGAGGAGGGAGTAATTATTATTGGTTATCAATTTGGAATAGTTTTGTTTCACTAAATGTGAAGCATTTGTCAAGTCATATTCAGACAAAAGCTTTTCACTCTTTGAACAGAGCAAATGAAACCACTTGCAGAATTTGGTAACTGGATCTCTGGTAAAAGATTATGAGGAAAAATCTGCCTTCCCATAAGAAGAAAGGCTGTGAACCTCCCCCTTGAGATGCTCAAGATAAGGAAACATCCTGTCAGCGTGCCGTCCATAGTAGTTTGAGAAAATAGTGTCCATTTCGTTGACAGTATCTGCAGCATGAGTGTTGTTTATGGCCAGTTGAAGAGACGAAAGTTTCATGAGTTCATTCCCCAAGGCAATGTGCCCGTCACCGTAAATCTTCTTGAGAATCTGCCAATAGTTCAAGAATGATTCATTTATCGGGATTAGTTACAGGAAGCACCGGCACTAGCTCACTATTTTTCTAATTCTCATTTAAGACGGGCATATCCGTCTTAACTTTAAGACGGGTCAAGTATTACACATAAGACAAAAACAGAATGCATTGAGATTAGCAAAAAGTTTATCCGTCTTAAGGAAGACCTACTGTTTTCTAAATAGACTTCTCTTCTGTTCATTACTTATGTAGTTATGTATGAACTGCTTCAATGATGATTCATGCTAGACTTAGACCCCTAAATTATTTCGGGACTAGGGTGTTGTTACGGTCATTGGATGGAGTATAGAAGCAAGAATTTTTACACATTTAATGGAGTTTTGCCAATTCTCTGGCTTCAAATTATGATGGAATAAAGCAAAATGTCTAAATACATGTGTTTTTTTACGTTATGAAGGAGCAGTGGCAATGCAATTCTCGGGAACAGACTCTTGTGCGCTACGGAGTATTTAACTCAGAGGCACCAATAACATGGTCATAGACGGGAATCTTAGCGCCACTGGGATAATGTTACTGTTGTAGAAGTATCAAGAACAAGAAAGAAAAGGAAAATAGAAAGGATATTGAAGAGAAAACCAAAGGGAAGCTTAAATATATCTGAACAGTACGCAAAAAGAGAGAACTTTACCTCAATGGACATGAAACAATGGTCCAGTGCCCTTTGTGTTTGGCCATCTGAACAAAAAGCTTCAGCAAGAATATCATGTGCCTACAAAGATCGATGCTGATCACAAACAACTCCCATGTCTTGAACAACAAAATCACAAACTCAATGAAGGACTGTTTCTCTTGTAGCTACAATAAGTCGATAACTTCCTTAATGTGTTGTTTTACTTGTTTACCTATTTATTTTTTGTATATGGTTGAAACTATTTAGAACTTTTTTAAAAGATAAAAAATACAAATCTTTTCTAATGTGTAGTTTTACTTGTCATTGGCGGTTTCAAATGATGATTCATGTTACCTGACTCCAAATCATTTTGGGATTAAGCCTCGGTCGTTGTTATTAAGCGACAGATATTTATACATATTGTTAGAGCAATATGCTCCATAGTTGATAGCATTTATGTATAAAGACCAGAAACAGTTGAACATCAATCCTGAATTATTGCTCCCAGATATACGTTTTATTTAACAGATTCTGTACTTGGAAATTTGGAACGAAGTTAACATACAAAAACAACTGATAAAATGAATTATAAAAGTACATGAAAATTTCAAATGTGTCACAAGGAATTGGTATGGGGTTTTTACTTTAAACTCATTCCTAATGTTCAGCGCTTCCACTCCACGACCAATTATTTTCGGCTAACAAAATTTCAAAATCCTCCCTAATCAATTGCCAACTGTTTTATAAAGAAGATAGAAAAGTGGATAAGTTGCCATTGAATTTCAAGGGGTTAAATAAGTCGTGTACTGGATGTCTGGATTATACCTGTGCAAGCTTCTTGTTATAAGGATGAAGAACAGTTTTCAGAACTTCAAAATGACACAGAGCATCTGATAAGCAGACATCATGGACCTTATTAGAATGAACAGCTACCTGCAAACTATAACAAAATAAACACTCTCACGAATACCATTTAGACACAGAACATGATAGAGTTAATGTCAACTTTGGTAAATGACGTCAGTGCCCTTCATTGATTCACGTCATACCTTTGTATCGCTGCCTCAGTTACTTGAACTTTATCATGCACAGATTTCAAATCATTGGCAGAGCCACATTTTAAGCAGCATCCAGACTGAATTTTGAAGGAGTTGCTACTTTGTTTGAAAAGGAGAGATGCAATGTCCTTTATACCATCATTCTTCAGCTCATCAACCTTCAAACCAAGGATCCGAAGCTCCATAAGAGCAGGAAACCATTGAATAACATGAAATGAATAAAAAGAAGCTGATAGAGTCTATCTAACTGCACGCGATAATCTTGATGTTGTCTACGAGGAAATATTTCACTGTTCAGATATCACATCACAAGTTTCCATCTCCAACAGGGCATACGATTCACCATTCTTTGTTCTGGATTATGATTAATTAAAATAAATTCCTCACTTAACTAGCTGTGTTTTTTTTCCTTTATGTATATCGGCCATTCAATGCAATTCTCAACGTAATTCTCACTATGGGTTATTTGGAAACAACTTCCACGCATTGTTACTGGATGGTAATGCTGTTGTACATATCGTATGATCAATTTAAAATACCTGACTCCATCGCATCAAAACATTAGCTTCGGGTATCCTTTGTAATTGACGTGTTTTGTCCCTCTCAGATTCAGCCGTAGAGGGATCAAGAACAACGCCACGGCAATCAGAATTAGCACAATGGAATCCATCAAAGACAAGATCAGAAAAATTCACCAACGTACAGCCATTGCATTGACATTTAAATGAATAATTATCTTGTAGAAACTGCAGTCGTTGTCTGTAGCCTGATTGCCCAACCTGAAGATGTATCAGATGTATAATATAGTCAAAGAAGAGAGAGGAGCAATATGAACACAAGAACTAGATGAAGATCAAAGGAACAAAAAGCTGTCCTAAATATCTTTTTTTTCCCAGTTAAATATGTACAAGATAAGAAGCTATAGTCAAAATATCTTCATATTTAATAAGCGTAGTTACTCTTACATGGACGATATTTACTCTTGCATGTACTTTTTGTCATTTTTCCCCTCCCATACCCTTCTTCCTAAAAACAGGAAAAAAAAAAAAGGAAGGGTTATTCTATGTGGTACCCCTGCGTTATTTTGAATTCTACGTGGTACTCCTGCGTTTTTGAAAACATCAGTGGTACCCCTAAAGTTTATAAAATGTTCTCAAAATACTCAAACTACTAAAAATCACATTTTTAAACAGTTAAATTTTGTAAGGAAAATATGTTTACGATTGACTAAACGATGTTTAAGTTAATGGCAAGACAAATTATTGTCAAAAAATCAATGCAAAATGTATAAACTAAACATTTAAAAGAGGCGGATTAGAGCATTTTGGGCATTGTAAGATGTTTTCATTAAATTTAGGGGTACCACTGATATTTTTAAAAAGCAAGGGGTACTACATAGAATTCGAAAAAGTACAAGGGTACCACGTAGAAAAACCCAAAAAAGAAACACATACTCCCTTTCTTTCTTCCTCTCAAGATTATCAAATTCAAACCAAATTACTCAATCATGAATCTTCCTTTCATATTAATCAACGAATAATTCAAAATTCATTACTATTATGTATCAATTTTTTATATGAATAAAGAGATGTAATTAAGTTAGGATTATAAAAATTAGGGTTATGGAGAAATTGAGGCTGGGGTGGTAGGGGAGGGGGTAAATGTCGGRTTGTGGTGGTCGGCKYTCAGGRAGGCGAGGGAGWGKGGWGGCGGATGGTCGCACGACATGGGTGTAGGTGGAGTCTGGACGGGTCGTCGTTGGTGTGGGTTGGRTGAGATGGGCGGTTCTAGGCGTGTGGGGGAAGGGAGCGGTAGGTCTAGGCGGGTGGCAGGGGAGGTTCTAGGTGGCTATCGAATAGGGGGAGGGGAGGGTGGGTGGCAGGGGTGGTGGTTAAGAGGTAGAGGGGAAAGATTAAATGAGAGATTTGAAACGAGAGTAAAATGGAAGATATGAGAGGGGTAAAATAGTCATTTCCGTCCATAAAAGAGTAAAATTCGTCCATGAATATGGACCATTACATTTCCTCCTCATTTCAAGTTACTTTCCTATTTAAGGTGTATAGTCAATAGTTTACACTTTCCTTTTCTAATTAATAAACCAACCCATGTAGGTGTGGAATGTGGACCATTACATTTCATCCTCATTTCAAGTTGCTTTTGATTTTTTTAAGATAAATTACAAATAACCACCTTGTATTTACGTATTTTTTCAATTTACCACCTTGTATTTGCTTTTTTACAAATAACACCCTAACATTTATGGTATATTCCACAGCCACCACCGACCCGGGCATCATTTTTCTTATTTTCCGACTCGTAAAGTAACAACTTATTCATATTTCCCAAATTACCCTCCTATACTACAACAATGATTACCCTAAATACATTTCATTTTGTTTCACCAATTCAATAACCCTAAAACCCCAAATTTATATCATAAATTTCCCCAAGTTCATATCATACATTTCATTTTATTTTTTTTCATATGTTGGTATACAAGCTTAAATAGGTAATTATACAAAATCAATTAATTGTTCTATCTCCAATAATTTTGAGACAGGGTCATACAAGCACGCTACTTCTCCAATCTAGCACAAAGCTAGACCAATTGATTACGCTATTTTTGAGCTTAAAGTGATGCAATTTTCTTGGTTAAATCCTGCTCTTAATGATGATAATTTCTCATTTCTTTGCACATTTCTTAACTCATGATGACAAATTGTATATGTCCCTTGTTTAGTGCTTGTACGAGAAAAGTTTGGCAATTAAGCTTATTCTTTGAAAATTGTGGCTGCTTCTTGATCATATGATTCCTTTTTTACATGAAAGCACAATACTTCGTAGCTTGTATATCAACGAATAATTGATGTAACAAAGGGAAGCAAATAATTGAGGAGTGAGATAAGCTAATGAATTGGGAAAATTTATGATATGAATTTGGGGATTTAGGGTTATTGAATTGGGAAAATAAAATGAAATGTATTTGGAGGTAACTAGTGTTGTAGTTTAGGAGGGTAATTTGGGTAATATGAATAAGTCGTCACTTCACGAGTCGGAAAATAAAAAAAACGATACTCGGTACAAAAATACGGTGGTAGTTGGGGAATATACCTTAAATGTTGGGTGTTATTTGTAAAAAAACAAATACAAGGTGGTAAATTGTAAAAATACGTTGTAATTTATCCTTTTAATAATTATAAACTCATTCCTCTCTCCTTACCTTAATAATTGTGTACAAAGTAATTGTAAACTATTGACCAAGGTGGAGGGAGTATCAAAATAGCTGACCAGTACATCCAACAATATACTTCGTATCAAATCATAGCGTCGACATAGACACTAAGCAAGCTGAACAGAACAAGGAATTTCATACCTCAGGGCCATAAGATAGCTCCAGTGGATTTCCATAATGCACAAATTCTGTGGCTCGTATGAGAAGTGTGCGTGAGATAAAATACGCATGAATGTTTGGCACACATGAATGGTTAAATAAACTTCCTGATAAATACACTGCTTGCCCAGCTCTGACCTAAGAAGAAGAGGATAAAATAGAAAGATCGCATAAAAATGCACATTTGAGTACCGTTTTATGCTTCAAAGTAAAACAGAAGTCAGTTGAAAACACTACAAACTTGCTCAAGATGACTTGTAACGGCATCTCCTGGTAGCAAATTTGATTGTTGATAAAATCGCTGATACTTATCTTGGTATTTCATACGAACAATAGCCATGGAATTGATTTTGACTTGACAAATAAGAACAATGATCTGTGTTCATTAAAGAAAAGAACACGCCATTCAAGTAATCCAAATATGAGTTAACTGCCAGACAATGCAAATAATACAGCTATTGAGACTCCGAGAGACGTTACGGTGATTAAGAAATTTTGAGATCTTATGTTTGCAATACACACTTGTATCTCAAATTTTCAGCTAATTATAAGATCCTATGAGGGTGGATATAATCTTATAGCTTATCTTTTCTTTCTCACAATTCTGATCTTGTGACTGGCATAAATATCATTCCAGCAACATGTGTATGATTAGAAATGGCTTGAATGACCTTACCCAAATAACTTAACCCGAGACTCACATCAAACAAGAAAAAGATCATCCCTAATATGACCTTAAACGCTAACTTATCCAATTCGACTTGTACCCAACTTTATTGGACCCTGTATTGGCCCCACCAAGAACCACCTGATTTGAAAATGACCTCTGAATTGACACGAAAGGAGAAGTATAAAACCTGAAATAACTTATTTACATAAAATTGACAAAAATAACTTTATAAACACGATCATAATAACCAGAAAAAAACCCGAAGTACGCGGCTCATAAGCACTTCTTACTTATAATGATCGATCTGAAATGACTCAGTAATATCATATCTGATCTTAATGACTCGTTTCCTAAATTTAATATGACTGAACTTTCGCACAGTTTCGGACAGTAATATCAATATGTCCAAGATTCAGGTGATTTCTTATAACTTAACAGCCCTTTGTCTTTGGAGTAGGGGTGGAGCACAGAGAATTTAAATGAAATCCAGACCTTTGGAATATAAGCTCCCTCCAGCTCTACTTTGGGCTCATATGAGTAATGAAGGCAATAAAGTAGCACAATTGAATAGACATGCAACTCCACTTTGCCTTCTGGAAGGAGTTCCCCGTAGTTATGAGAAAGATCCTGATCAAGAAGTGAGACCCAACACATGCCATAACTCAACTGGATATTATGAAGAAACAAAAAGTGAATCTTTACACAGAGAGTAAACTACAAGGAAGTGACAGTGTCATACCAACTCCTTAGCATTATGGGAATGCTCCTTTGATTCCAGCAACTTCACCAAAATCCGACCGGCCAAAACAACTTCAGAAGGTAGCACAGTTGGCCAATTCACACCATGACATTCATGTCCATGTTCAGTAAACTTGACTTCACTATTAGAGTGACTGTGAAGAGTTACCTCTGAGAAACATCTTTGAAGATCATCAGTTTTATTATGTGTGAAACATTTCCTTGACATCTCGCCTCGTGCCTGTAGTACACAATCATCTGAGCAATACAATGGCATAGAACACATCGGACAAGGAACGGTATCTGCTGGTAGTTCATTGAAACAAAAGTGACAATGAGTTTCTCGGCATTTCTTTAATATGATCTGTAAAGAGATTTAGCACATCAGGCAAAGATAATGGTATAATATCAAATATGACATAGAAGTAAATTTTTTTATCAAAATTCGACATGTTAATCACTTTAACTCCCTTTTAATGCACCCAGTGGACAGTTTAGGGGGGGGGGGGCGAAAATTTCAGCGGGGGTGAACAAGTAATGGAAGAACATAAACTTGGAAAAAAATCGGAAATTATAACTAAAACTTTCGCCCGAAACAACGAACACAACTGCAACATAAACTGAAAGGAGAAGACAAAGAACAGGCTTGTGTCCTTTTTAATTGGCAAAACCAAAAATAAAAGAAATGAAGAGGACATCTTTCTGCGTCCTTAACTAACTATTTCAGTTTTACCACTTTCTTGTTTATTTGCATTTTGGAGAGTGAAGATGCATAACGAAGTTTGCGGACATGCAATTAGCTCCATGTGCCTCATTTTTAACGCAACTAGGTTAAGAAGCAACGCCATAGGATTATAGTGAAGACATCTATGCCAAACCAAATAATTAAAAGTGAAAGTCTGGTTTTAGACTAGAGATATAGAAGCTATCAGAACCTTAAATTATGAAGAAAACAAATCATACCGCAGCATAAGGCTCTTCTCGGTGAAGTAAGGAAGCTGGAGGAACGTCAGACAGTGAAGCCATACCTCTCCCTTTAGTCGGTGTAGTTACACATTGTATCTTCGATTGTGGTACCTCATCGTCTATGAAAACATCCCAAAATTAATGCAGCAAAATTGACCATTTTTAGATTTAGATATAGAGAATGCAAAGGCTAACATGTAACTATGTAAAGCACATCAGAAGGAACAGATTCTAAAAGTAGATTAACAATAAAAACAGAGAAAGGGAAACCATTATACTCTTTTCCCCTTCCACAGTACACCTGTGTTAGCATGTATTATGAGCAACCAAAAAACATATCAACCAGCTCAAAAATTAACTAATGGGAGAAAGAGTATGATGTACGAGAATGAAGTTTGTGGTGCCGGAATAACTTCCTTTACTATATACAGATGCATTTTATCTCCTCCAAGTGCTACTCATATACGGCCACAATCTAATTGAGGCCCTGAGACCAAAACTGTTTGTAGATGTGCCTACCATGGTACAAAAAACTGCCTGTTACGTTACGTTATTTTCAGTTATGTAACCCGCCTGCTAAGGAACATTGATGTCTTGGCCATGACAGCGGATAGCTGTGTTTGTGGCACCCATCCGGACTTCAATGTCGCCAATACTTTGCTGATATTTCTGTGACTCAATCCATATTAACCATAATTTTTCAAACTAAAATTGATAAACAAACACATAGGATAATGAGGAATGTATTTGTGAAGAAAGGGGACCCAGAGCGAGGATATAGGCTAGTAAAATGGTCAATCAACTCAAATTTCAGATTTCAAGAAGTGATACACTAACACATTTTGGCAAACCTTTTGCAAATTTCAGTTAAAACTGATCACAGCCTGCAATGCTGACATCTGCGACATTCCGTTTCCAAAGACAATGTAACAGTTACCCCAATCACAATTTTTTTTTTGTACGAAGGCACCTATGCATGTAGAAACAGCTACTAGATAAATTAGTCACCGAGATAAATTATATTCTTTGTTCCACCATTATTACTGTTGAACATTTTGTACTTTAACTTTTTGATGTAAACTCGTAACATACATGACACAGCCCTCCCCACAACAAAAAAAGGAAAAAAATCAGAGAATATGATAAAGAGACACTCGCATCAGAAGTGCAACTTCCACGCCACCACCAACAACAACATTACCTCAGTGATTCGAAGACTCCCGCAAATGGTGGGGTGAGGGTCAAACATACTCAGCCTTATGCCTGTGTATCAAACACAGAGGCTATGCCTGTGTATCAAACACATAGAGGCGACTCCATAAAAAGTACGCCGAGAAAATGCAAGAATCATGAAAGAGTTTAAAATCCTCACCAATTAATGGCAGGTTTTGGACACCAATGCCAGCAGAACTTCCATGTTCGTTTGCAATTAATTTTATATCACTTTCTATTTGCCTCTTTCCGCTGAGACTTCCTTCCATCTTCATGGCTACCCTCAAGTCACTAATTGACTCTTCATAGTTTAACAAAGACATTTTCGCTTTCCCTCTCCTATACCAAGCCTGTACAAGTCACCACAAATTATTGAAAGATAACCACAAAAACAAGCATTAGATTAAGTAAAAAACTCATCAAGCAGAAATCTTTTAGGGTGTGTTTGGATAGCAAAAAGTGGAGGGAAAGGAAGGGGAGGGGGAAGGAGAGAAGAAAAAGGGATGGAAGGGAAGGGGAGGGGAAATGGGATGTGGGTGTTTGGATAAAATTTCCCTCCAAATCTTGCCTATTGTGGAGAGCTTTTGATTTGCCTTGGAGGAGGGAAAATGGATCCCTCCAAATCCTTTCCCCTTCATTTCCCTCCACCCTTATTTGCTATCCAAACAAGGGATTTTAAATCCCCTACTCCCCTTTATTTTCCTCGCTACTAGGACGATGGTAAAATGGAAAGTGGATATTTTCTGAGAAGCAACGTACAGATTCTAGTTTGAGGGATAGTAATACGGTTGGTGAGTGTATTAATCAAGAGATGATCGGCTTTGTTTCTTTGAAGCAGGATACTAATCAGTTAAGCATTAACAATGACCTCTTGGCATCACTTGATTCCTACTTCCACCATTCATCGGTGGATGCTAATGCACGCAGTTGAAACAGTTGTCTTGGACTCAAACTACATAAGTAAAATATATCCATCAGAAACTATAATATATAAGATTATGCCGAACTTTAGCAACATTTTTGTGACAAAACCGCAAACAGTGATTGCGAAGTTGAAAGTCTTGTTATTTATGAAAAACATTATGAATATTTGGTTTTTTTCATAAAATATGATTCCATCTTAAGTAAAAACTTGAGTATTTTTCATAAAATAGCCAAGTTTGGCGCTTAGACACTCAACCGCGTCACGTCGTTATCTGAGTCTCGGTAACATAGCTTGTAATCCTTGTATGTTTTCACAAACAGCAATCTAACAACATTACCCTAGTGGTTCAATGGCACCCGCAAATTGTGGTGCAGGTGAGTGTGTGTGTGTGTGCGCGCGCGCGCGCGCGTGTGGGGAGGGGATGTCAGATGTAATGACAGGCAGCTCTAGTTAGAGAAAATCAAAGAATCACAAGGTCTCAATTTCTACTCTAATGGTGAAGTATTTAGATAAAAAGGTTATCTAATTTGTACCATCTCACGTGAGTGCAACACTATTATGATTTCCAAGACTAAGCTAGGCCAAAAAGACACCTGTGCTCTTTAAATATTATCATGCACAGCGTCTGAAATACAAGCACAGACTGACCAAAGTTTGCTTCCATATTCAGACATCACACTGATGAGTAAAAAGCAATTCATCGAATACATATTTCTGTAGCCAGTTACTGCCAATGCACAGGAAGATTGGTTTTAGTAATTCTTCATTTCAAGGATTATATGTTAGGAAATGAAAATAAAAATTAGTCTTGAATTAAAAGATATCAGACAACTGAACAGAGGTAATAACGCTAAGACGCTCACCTTTGCATAACTTGGACTGATAAGGAGAGCACGATTGCAGTCTCGTATGGACTCGTCAAAAAGATTCGACTTCTGGATATGAGAAAAAAATGAGGAAGAGTATTAATGACTTGTTCCAAGTATCCACATATATATTTGATGTTGAACCTCAATAGGAAGTGTAAATACCACTAAGAAGTATATCTATTCCCGTGTTACATAAACCTTCTTACCTTTAGGTATCTGGATTCCACTGAGAACTACTCAGTTTATCTAATTCTACTAAGACATCCAATTTTATGAACTACAGAAAGTAACTGACAGCTGGTATTCTGGCATATGATCAAGGTATTACATGCTTCTTCAGTTAGAAACAAATTGTTTACTCAGTTGAGATATAAGACACATTTTCTTTTACGCCCAGTGGCAGAGCCAGGATTTGAGTTCGGGGGGGGGGCGAAAATTTTTAGGGGGGCGGATGGTTAATAATATAAGGGACACTCGGAAAAAATTCGAAAAATTTAACTAAAAACTTCGAAAAACTCAACCGCCGGGGGGGCGGCTGCCCCTGCTAGCCCCCCCTTAGCTCCACCACTGTTTACGCCTCTTTTAACATGAAATGAAGAACATTTATAGAGTCTGGAATTAACTCCTGTAACTTCATGGAGACAGGATTAACTCAAAGTAGAGAAAGCGACAGAAATCAAACTCACATACAAAGAAGAGGCCCGATTGACATACAAGGTTGCAACCAACTTGTTGTCTTTGTCAACAGCATCTACTGGCGCAACACGTAGAGCCTATCAACCAGCAGATTAGAAAAGGCTTGATAACAAGCTTATTATAGACAAAAATATAACCAAATCTAAATAACTCCTTCCTGTGATGATTATGGTGTTACTGTGAAAACCCACATATTCTCACATGTGAGTTCCTCTTGAAACCCGTTTTCATGGTTGTTTATACAAGTCCACAACATTTCAGTTCCACAGTACACATTAT
The DNA here is from genome assembly GCA_009801015.1 of Silene noctiflora. Lineage (NCBI taxonomy): Eukaryota > Viridiplantae > Streptophyta > Magnoliopsida > Caryophyllales > Caryophyllaceae > Silene > Silene noctiflora. The sequence goes on from VHZZ01000152.1 coordinate 193,694, forward strand.
AAAAGCTGCACAATGAATTAACAACAGCACAATTGTGCTTGAAACTTTTGAAAGAAATAAACTTTTTGCACAATGAATTAACAACAGCACTGCACCAGTTCCTCAAGGGCTCCCGCAAATTGCGAGGTGAGGTAAGGGGGGATAAGATGTATGAAGCCTTATACCCGTGTGTTAAGCGATTAGTACTCGAATGCAAGGAAAGGAATGCAGTGAAAAAGAGAACCTGAGAATAGAAATGCAAAGCCTGAGAATAATGATGAGCAGAAAAGCAAGGATTAGCTTTGCTCTTCAATTCCAAAGCAGTTTCCTTGTTCTTGACAAAATAACCGAGTTGGGTATCTGTCAAGTCTCGAATCATCTGCAATTTCACACATCATGATAATGTTAATTCATAAAAAACAAACATAAGAAGGGATTAAAATGGGGAAAAGGTGGGAGGGTTACAGAGTGAAAGAGGGGAGACTGAGAGAAGAAATGATGGAGGGTAAAACAGGTAGAAGGAAGATCATTTGCAGTGCTTTCTTGGATTGTTTTCTCAAGTTCCCATGGAATTATGGACTTGAGTTTCTCCATCGCTATTCTTTTTGCGTACTGTACCACTGCAGCTGGTTACGAGAAAGATTGTGCTGATTTTCAGTTCTTCACCGAAGTTCAACTTTGCTTTTGGGAACTACTCCCTTCCTCGGTCAGTATTAGAGCATCTCCACTACTAGTTTACCTTTACCCTATCATATCATTCTTTTGAGCTACAACAATTTCAAGCTACAATTTACTCCAATGGTGAAGCCAATAAACTACTAGCTTGATGAGACTCATCTAACACACTTTTCTATTTATTTATTCAATTCTTAATTTCTAAATCTAAATATAAAATTAAAACTTTATAAATAAGACCACTATTTTCCTATTGGCTATGTTCTTCTTGTGGGCCACTTTAAGCAAGTAGCTCCATGGAGCTACTAGCTCAAAATTTTTTGGGCAAAACTAATCTACATGGACAACTCCAATGGTTGAGCAACTAGCTTGCAATTTCTTAAAATTGCAAGTAAGTCATTTTGTCCAACCATTGGAGATGCTCTTAGTCAATTGTTTACCTTTAAGTTTAGTACAAACACCGAGGTGAAATTATGGACCATTAATTATTATTATTATTGTTATTAGTAGGTGAAATAGGATCTCGTGCGAACTAAAAGTTCGGTGCGAACTGTGTGAACTAATGTAACTGAGCTGGATTTTCAATAAAAACACACGCAAAGCCCAATTCTTTTATAACCCATGAAAGTCTAACGCTTAAATAACTTCTCCTAATTTCAAACAACAGTCACATTCCTCATCTTACCCACCCCCACCTTCCACCAGCTTCCTAGCCGCTGACGGTGAATCCGAACCGACCTCCGGGGGTCTCTCAGGTCAGCATCATTTTTAATTATGCGACGCGCCATCACTGACCCTTCACCTACCTCGAATACTTATCTTCCTTTCGTTGTCACTTCTCCTT
>VHZZ01000153.1:45645-62819 GCA_009801015.1 Silene noctiflora
TTCTGATCCGCTTGCACTAGCTTTGTGACCTTCATCTCAGGTAGGGTTTCCCTACTCGGTTACTGTATAATTGTTTGTGACGATGTGATGACATGGGTATATCTATGTTATGATGGTATTGTTTGATGATGGCATGTTTATTAATTTGTGGATGGATGTTATAATTGTATGTGGTTCGCGAGGTGCCCCCTCGGCTGAGTGGAGTCATTTTCGGGAATGGCTTCACGCCTTTGTTCGCCCCTTGTGGTTCCTGTCACAAGGGGGGTGCACATTAAGGTTCAATGGGTTTTGTGCTCTATGGTTTTGAACAGGGCTTAGTGGCAAGGCTGCGGTCCCCACTGGTGGAGTGGATTATCTATTGCGACGAGTAATCTGGCAGGACTACACTTGTGTAGTCAGGTGTTTGGAGAAATTGTGGAGTTGGAAGAATGTGACGATGTATTATCTTGTATTGTATTGTTGTATTTTGTTATGCAGTAACTGACCCCATTATGTGTTTTGAAAACTGTGGTGATCCATTGGAGAATGGTGAGCAGTTGATTAACAGGTATCCGTTGGAGAGCTCTTGGGTTGCTTGGGATGGAGTCACCACTGAGTCTGTTAGCTAGTCTTCCGCTGTGTTTATGACAGTTTTAATTTCAGTACTTTTAGTATTTTGGTTTTGACACAGTTGTACCTCACTTTGAGGAGTTTGGATTTGGATATATGTATCACTTTAATTTTAATCTTTAAATGTTGTTTCTTAATGGTCTCTTATGATATACAATGCCTCGGGTAACCGAGATGGTAGCATCTGTAAGGTGGTCTTGGTAAGGCACATTGGTGTATGAGGGTGTTACATTCTATTTCCACTTATATACTTAGTTTAGTTAAATTGAGTGCATAAATTAGGTTATAAATTTTTAATTTGATAAGGTAAATCTAGTTATAATAACGTCTAGCTTTATTCTCATCGGTGTTAGATAAGTATTATGATCTATATAACACAAAAGCATAAACTCCCAAATCAATAACTAGCTCTAGACCTAACAAAATAAAACTAAAACCAAAAATTTGATTGAAATATCTGAATTGATAACCAATCAAACACCCAATATCAAAAACCTGAGTAATATTTGAAACCCGATTTAATCCAATTAAATCAAATATGAAAACCTGAATTATAATTAAACTAATTAACCTGATTTAAAAATATGTATTTGCTAATAAAAATACTCGCATTTTAGGTATTTTTTTTCATTGATTCTCTATTTGTACTCCGTAAATGATTCTTTGAATTTTTGTCATTGATTCTTTATTTATAAATGGTACTTTGAATTACGACATTGTAATCGAAAAGTATAAAGACCATTAAATCAATAACTTTTACCCTAACTTAACAAAATTATGACCCTAAACTCACCTTAACCAATGTTAACTGGAGCAAACCGTACCCTACTTGAAATAGCAGAAGTAGATAAAAATAGCTAATGAGAGCCAAACACTAACTATTCGACGATAGGATAGCGATAGGGCGCCACCCGGTGGCACCAAATCTCGGCGCCACCATAACTAAAATATAAAAATAAAATGTCAATTTTTGTTTTTGCGCCAAAGTTTCAAAGATAGGAATGTAATTTTATATCTATTCGTATCTATTCGATTAAAATTTAGAAAAAAAAACTCTAACTAACTTTTCTATAATATTTTACACCAAATAGTTTATTTAATATTTTACACTAAATAATCTCTTGCAATAATTATGTTTCTCCATCATTGCAATGTGTTTTTCATCTAAAGGGTTTGTCCTTCATCTACAACTCTACAAGCAAAAAAAACCGAAAATACAATGCGATCCCTTGGTATAAATTCTGGAATTGAAATATTTGACAAATGGATTATCTTAATTTAATCAGTCTAACCCATAAATCACATACGAACTCTAGTATTTAATGAAGCAACAATGGCGCCTTTACCGGACGAAGATGAATAACAAACTCTAAGAATTTATTGTGTAATTTTCGGATTCGAAAAAATCAAACGCTGAGTATCATATATTCATATATGGGCATATGGCCTAGGACTAGCCATTAATCTAAGTAGATACTGCATCAATTACTTGATACATCAAAACACTATCATTAGTATCGTGTTTGTTGTAAAATTCCTCCTAAAAAGGTGGGCAAACTCAAGGTAAATTTCTACTAATTATATATTTATTTATTATTAACTATAATTAGTTATGCATTTAAATTTCCTAAACTACTTTTTCTATTAATTAGTTTGAAATTCAAATGTGAGGGAGGGAAATGAAAATAGCTACATAATTTAGTATAATACCCGTGGCGCCCAATTTGAGTACCGGCTAGGTAGCACGGACACTCCTCCTAATCAGCCGTCCCGTGTCCGACACCGTGTCCGACACGACACTCATCGGACACACGTCGGACACGCCTAAATGTGTCGAATACCAATAAATGAAGAATGAGATGTCGAAAGACTGAAAAAGATTGATTAGAAGATAGGTTTGAGTGGGAAATGAGAATAAGTTATAGTCAAAGTCAAATTTTAGCTTCAATTATCTAAATTTAATATCAAATACATTTACAAAAATAAAATGATACGTTAATTTTAACTATAAATATATATATTTTATTAAATTTAAATAACGTGTCCTGTGTCCTAAATTTTATGGGATGCCGTGTCACGTGTCCGTGTCGTGTCCGTGTCAGTGTCCGTGTCCGTTTTGGTGCTACCTAGAGTACCGACGCCATCTCATTTTCCTTGGACGATAATAGGCATAGCCGACTAAATCTGGTTGTAGCTGGGGGTGGTCTAGGTAGCACGGACACTCCTCCTAACTAGCCGTCCTGTGTCGGACACCGTGTCAGACACACGGCACCCGACACTCGTCGGACACACGCATATAGTTAGACGAGGAATAAAATGTCAAAAGAAATTGATTAGAAGATGGATTTGGCTGGAAAATGAGAATTATTTATAGTGAAGGTCAAATTTTACCTTCAATTATGTAAATTTAATATCAAATACATTAAAAAAATGAAATCATACGTTATTTATGACCATAAAATATATATTTTATTAAATTTTATTAGCGTGTCTCGTGTCCTAAATTTCATGGAATGCCGTGTCACGTGTCCGTGTCCGTGTCCGTTTTGGTGCTACCTAGGGTGGTTAGGTGGTGTTGTATTCAGCTAATCAGCTCTACATCATCACCACTAATATCTCTGATATAATCATCTTCAAATCCGAAACAATTAACAATAAGAGAATGTTCTCCCTACGAATTCATTCAGTTGACACAGACCATCCTCTCTTTATCAATCTTCCTTCTAATTCAAACCCTAATTTCTCCGAAAGAAGGGGAATAATTCATCTCTATCGAACTTTACTAACACATCCTTCTACTTCCCATCCATCTTCCCCCTTTCTATTCATCGTCGCCGTCCCTAATTACTTCTCTTCTGATGATCTTTTTCGTTTCTTTGCCGACCACATCGCTCATCTCGCTGATTTCCTCATCATCAGGTCTTTTTCTTTCTGCCTTTTCAATTCACTTCTATTCAATTTTCTTGCCTTTTCCTTAATTTATGCTTTTTGTGTTTTGGGGGAAATTCCAGGAATGATGGTGTGGAAGATAGGTACAGTGTCTTGATTCGGACCGAGGATGACGTTTCTGCTGATGCATTTTATCGCGCTCTTAATGGGAAACGCTTCTCACCTCCTGAGGTTTACTAATTTATCTACTTAGACTTTATTACTTTGTTGTTCAGCTGCGCTTTTGTATCAATGTCGCTAAACTTTAGAGACTTTTTAGGTTGAGATATGTCACATTCTCTATGTTGTTTCCTCGGAATTTACTGGATCGGCCGAAATTGCAAGTACTCCCCCACCTGGCTATATTGAGTTGCCAACATGTCCTATTTGTCTAGGTTGGTCTTTTCATTTGCTTGTCTATTTCTTTCTACGAGTATAAATCCATAAGCGTAATAGAATTTTACTCCGTACTAATATTTGGTTGTTTGTAGAGAGGTTGGACCAAGATACTTGTGGGATACAGTCTACATTATGTGATCATTCATTCCAGTGTTCCTGTATTTCCAAATGGACCTATCTATCTTGCCAGGTTAGTAGGCAGATGACCTTTAATTCTTTCGCATAAAGGCTGCTACTCTTACTTGATTAAGCTTGCTTAGAGAACCCTTTAAAACAAGCTTTTACTTGTTAGCGCTAGATTCAAGTTGTTGTCATTGATTTTATATAGTAATATAAAGATATTTGTTTATTTATGGGGTTGTAAGCTTGATATTCATCATAATGTCTGGTGGCAGTAGCGATCATGAATCGTAGTAGCATATTATGATTTATGACACGGTGGCATGTTCGTTGTTGTAATATATCGAAACCTGTTTTATGTCGTTACTATTGGCTGTATCAATCAAGTATTAGCCAATTACTATGTGGTGCTGGGGTCATATTGGTCCAATCTTAGTTTGGTAACGTTAAAACCTTGATGTAATGACATAGATTTAATACCATGGCTTTAAACTTGTTCTCCATGGTGGTTTAAGTGGTGCTGTTGGGTGTTAAGCTATCACTGAAAGTTGGCAACCGATGGAAAATTACTTGATTACCAATGTTTATGTGGAAAATTGCTATCAGTAGTTTTTACTCTAAGAGTCTAAGGTCTTGTTTGGATGGATGAATGTGACGGGTTAGAGAGACATGTAAGGATGAGAAATAGAGGGATCCATTTTTCTTTCCATATGATATCTAACTCGAATTTTGGCAAGGGTGTCCAGCACTAGTATCATCCCAAGTGTTGGACGTGTCATGACAAATTTTTAAGACATAGGATTATGTCGTAAAATGCGAGCACGTCATCAAAACATAAATTTGATTGAATATACAAAGTGGTGTGATTATTCAAATCAAAATGCAAAAATATATAAACGTAAAGCTTAAAATTGTTAAAAATCATACTATATGCTTCATTTGGCAGACTATTCCTTTACTTTTGTCAATGCAAGCCTTTCCTCCTGCATCCATTAACAAAAGTGTCGGATGGATATGTGTCGGGTGAGGATTCCATACCCATATCCTTGACTGCCGTGTCGGACATGGGTATGGCTTCAAAGTTGAAGAATTGAAGTAATGTAGCTCATATGTCAAATAAAAAATCCTTCCAACATGAAGAAAAATGTGAAAGTAAAACAATCCCCTCCTCTTCCATTCTTTCTACCATTGCTCTCCACCTTCCTCTTCAACTTGTATCCTCACAAAGGGTGAGGGTTAAGCTGAGCCGTGTTGTGCATTACATGAAAAGCGTTAATCCTGGATTGTAAGATGTCATTGATTGTTAGGGAGTGCCTATTGAGCCACTAGTATTCTCTTAGTACTCTTAGTATGCTGTATTTGATTCCATACTATAGGTATTCGATCAACGATTGGACGATCGACTCTTGGCAGGTATGAACATTTAACACATTTAGAATCCCATTATGCTCGACATGGCAGTTTGTCTTCTTCCATTGTTGTATCTTACAATAACATTAGGCTGGTAAGAGAAAGCCACCTTACCACTCTGTTGAAAAAGTGAGACAAATATGGACAACCTTAATGAAAGTTCCTTTGAGAAATTTATTCTATCCTTATTACATCATATTCCAAAATCAAGATTGGGAGTCTTTTGCATCAGTGGAAGTGTAATTCATCTTTCAATGACAAAGCAAATAGTGGAATGAGAGTCTAGGAAGGGTGGACATGATTTTTATTGTGAAATGGAATTTTGCTTTATGCTTCTTTGCGTATTTTACTTGGTTGTGTCTACTAAAAAAAGTCAAAACTGAGCTGGTCTTACCCAGTTGATAGTTAGCAAGTTGATAATTAGCAGTTAGCTGTTGATAGTTAGCTATACACTAATACATCATGTAACTAGAACTTTGAGCTTGGATCCTCACATCATACCTTTGAGCAGGATAAGTTTTATCCACACCTCCTGCCATTTGTATCTCTACTAATTCACTCTTCAAGCAGTTATATTTGGAGGAACTAAAATAAAGTTTAATCAGAATTTTTAAATTGGTTAGTGATGATAAGTAACACCACATATTTGTTACTGTAGTATCAAGTATTTACTATTTGTGTCCATGCAAATCAGGTCTGCCGCTTATGCCAGCAGCAGGATGATAAACCTAATTGCTCTGTTTGTAACACATCAGAGAACCTCTGGGTCTGTGTTATATGTGGCTTTGTTGGATGTGGAAGGTAATCTTATCGCTGTTTGTCCTTAATGCGCTGTTTACTCTTTGGTACAATATAAATATTTCCTATTGTTGTAGGTATAAAGAAGGTCACATGTTTGGACATTGGAAAGATACACATCACTGCTACTCACTTGATTTAGAGACACAGAGAGTTTGGGATTATGAAGGTGACAGTTATGTTCATCGGCTAAATCAATCAAAAGCGGATGGCAAATCTTCAGTGGTTGATTCCCATGATGGAAATTGTAATACTTGTGGGGATGGAGAGGATTCCGAAATCACATGGGCTCTCTTCAACAGTAAAGTTGAAGCTGTATGTGCTTTTGTTGTTTTATTTTGAGTTCTCTGCTAATTTGAAGCTGCTCCTCTAGTTCTCGACTCTTCTGAAATTGTATCTTGTGTTTTCATAATTTTATTCTGCTTAGTGAGTGGTTTAAGTTTTTCTATTTCCATGGAAGATTCACTTTTCTTTGGCTGTAGATTGTGATTTAGCAAAAGGAAATTGCATGCTAAACTTGTTTCGTTTCTATTATTTTAAAGTAGGAGTCATGCAATGTAATTCTCAATGCAATACTCACTATGGGTCGTACAAAATAGCATTAGCCTTCCTGTGTTGTTGCCACTGTTGTAAGGCTACATTTGGCCTTCTTCCCCCATCCCTCATTTTTCACCCTTTATTCTTTATGTAGGGGTTTTAGTACTAGTGAAAAATCTAATTTGTCCTTCATTCCCTACTATTATGCATTTATGCTACCTCTTAATCATAGAACTTCTGTCATGTGGCCCAGAATGATTGAAGACAAACTAATTGCTTATTATTGTACTGCTCTTGAGCACAGATCATGGATGAATACAACCACCTTCTTGCAACTCAACTAGAGAACCAGAGACAGGTAAATCTGTATCCCAAACTCCCACCCTGTTTCCTTTTGTTATTATTTCGCCAAACCCCGTCTGGAATGGTTTCCACGCCAAGTTTATCTTGCTGTTGATAAGTTTAATTTTTAAAGACTCGCTCGTAATGCGAGTAACTAATATGAGGGTAGCAAATGTCAAAAGAAAGGAAAATAGGAGGGACTTGATGGTGGTGAAGGAAAAAACTGGTGGTGGGGGAACAAATACCCCTTATTGGGGGTGATTATTGTCTATTCAACCCCTTCCCGTCCATTAACATCACTTCCTTTTCATTCTCTATTTTTTTATTTCTATTATCCGAGCAATAATTTCCCCAATTCCAAGCAAGCCCTAGATGGCAGTAGATGGCAGTTCATTACTGTGCTTACACGAACTCGGGATTGTGTATGTCCTTTCAAACTTAAGTGCCTCATCTCTCTTTGCCCAGTATTATGAATCTCTACTTGCGGAGGCGAAAAGTAAAAGGGACAATGTTTCCGTAGAAGCGTCAGAGAAGGCTTCAAGTTTGAAAGACCTGCTATGCAAACTTGAACAATATGAAGAGAACAAGAAGGCAGTCATGGATGTGAGTTGTGTTGATTTTTGTCTAAGTTGGATGCACCTATCTTTTGCTTTTCATTTTCTTGCCTAACATTTGATACCCTTGTTTAGATGAATCATAATCTAATTAAGGAGCAGGAACAGTACAAGAAAAAGTTGGAGGAAATTGAGAAAAGGTCAGATGTTTGTGTAATTGTGTCCTTGATATTAAGCTTGAGATGTACATGTCCTTATGTCCCCATTCTCTTCTCCTGCATTGGTTCGTTGAACCTGGTTTCATGTAATGTAACAGGGAGATATCCTATGCCAAATCAAAGAACGAGCAAATATTTGACCTGGAGGAGCAGGTATATAAGCTAACTACATTTTTTGTATATTTTTTTTTCTCCCAATTATGGTATGGGGGAGCTGTAAAAGGAGCGTCTCTCGCTCACTCTCGCTTCCCCAACCCCTCCCTCCCCCTCCGTTTCTCTATATGCATCTATGCCGCAACGAACAAGACCAGGCCGCATTGGCTGATTTCGAGATCTCTCAAACCTAGATTTATTGCTATGATTATTTGTTGACATATAATGATCATTTATGGGCATATATGAGCTTTTATGTTGGCATCAAGAAATTAGAGATGTAAGGGAAAAAATAAAGCTGTACTGAGTATCATTTTGACACTTGTTCAAAATAAACAAAAGGTGATTAAATTGATTGGAACTTTTTCGATTGTTTTTCCTCATGCAAATTAGATAATATTAATGATCCATTATCAAAAGGGCTATAGAAATATTTTTTAATGAAAGAGTTGAATATTTTAATATTTCAGTGTACATGTCTAAATGATGACCAGACGCGACGCTTGTTTGACTGTAGTTGCTTGTTGCATTATTTTGCAAACTGGGTGATACCATGTTGACGAGTTTGAGTAACATGTATAGTTTTTATAAAACTTTTTTAGCCGACAATATCCCTCTTTGTTAATAACCATTTTCCTAATGTTGATTACTATTTCATCGTTTTTATTTGGTAAAACATTTTAATGTTGGTAACCATTTTCGTAATCTTGGTACCATTTCATCGTTTTACAATTGGTCTTATGCTGATCGTCTTATAGGTGACTAACTCCTATTGTTTTTCATCTTATTGATGCCAAATAATGAACTTTTGTATTGGCATTAACAGATTAGGGATGTAACATTCTTTATAGCAGCGCAATCGAAACTGGGACAGACGAACGACCAGGATGGCATAAAAGGAGGAACTGTGTTGCCAGTGCCTCAAACGGAACTTCCTCCTACTGATATCAAGAAGCGTACCAAATCAGGGCGGCGACGCTAATTCTATGATTGACTCTTGTGTACAGATACAAAAGTACCTCAAGTGGGTATTATAGTCTTGACTGACTCTTGTGTACAGATACAAAGGTACCTCAAGTGGGTATTATATTCTGAAATTTACAAATTTTATTAACCTAATTTTACTAACCCAAAATGATTTTCGACATTGGTTATTGACATGGGCACTCTTTAGTCTTTAGTATGTGTACAGATAAGTAGACTTTATATATGTTTATTATTGGTCATTGATTTTTCCTAAACTGATTTTAGTCTTTCGCATCCAACTTTACTATTTACCCTTTAACAATTTTTCATTTTCTCTATTTTCTCTCAAAATCCAATGAATCCACCAACCAACAACCAACAACCAACAACCACCACTCACTAACTTAACTACTGTCCCCTGCCTCACCGTCAATCTGTCATCCCCGACCCTCCCTTTGGCCACCACTTGACCACCCTAGCTAGCACAGCCACTCTCCTAGCCCTCCCACCATCGCCACACAACCCACCTCTTGACACTTCCACCATCACCGTGTGAGATCACCATCCTACACCTTACCCTCGTCATTAACATTACCATTAATAGTAGGTTGCATTGCTAGGTTGTAAAGCCGGTCTACAGTTCCTAGTTGGTTGCATTGTCCGGTTCTTGATAACCGATAAATACGTCGAGTGTGTTGGCATCGGTGCTTCAGTCTACCTCGCTGCTAAGGTATTCTTCCTCTTCTCTCCAGACTCCATCACAATCACCTCCCCACCAACACGGGAACACCTCCTTTATGGAAATCAAGTCTAATAGGAATTCTACCCTAATTGAACAAAAATAACAAATTAATTCAATCTAAAACAAAATTGTGTAATTTATTAGCAAAATTGAACATTGCTTGTTTGGTATACAAGTATTAACTAAGATGAGTAATTGAAGAACTTGGGAATTTTTCTTATAAGATTTTGAGATGAAATGAAAAGAGTGAATTAATTTTACTTTTTTAGAGGGAGAGTAGGTTATGAAAAATTTATGGCAAAATGTGTATAAAGAGTAAAATGCGTTTATAAAAGAGTAATTACGTTATTATTATGGGAATGCGTATTAGGTTATGAATTTTTGTTTTTGTTATATCTTTTAGATTTGTTACTAGTGTATCTGAACTCAAAAGTTTAGCAAACTTCGATGATTTCTCATGATGATCTTTCCATCCGGTTATGCACTCCAAGAAAGGCTAAGACGACGGAAGCGAAATTCTAGATTTTTGGATGAATTTATTATGATCTCGAAGATAATTGTTTGGGATTGGATGGAACTAGGGATCATGGGTGATCATAAGCGATTCGGGTCATCGAATCAATTCAATTGACCGGTTAACCGGCCAACCAATTTGCCAAATGGTGAACCATGATTGAACACCGGCCTTTTCTGGTTCGGCGAACCGAAATCAATTCTATAACTCGAAAAGAGACCAAACAATTGGTAGATGTGACATTTTATATAACAGCTAATAATCATAAAAACCAAGCTCAAAATCATGCTACCTCATTTCATTATTTGATTTTAAAAAGTTGAAACATTCTTAATCTAAACTTACCTTTCTATGCTTCTTAATATAAAAATCACCAAAATCTGATGAAAATACGCGATCAGGATGATTGTAATCTTTTATAATAGCTGCCAAAATTCGGATAAAAAACACAATAAGAAATAAAATAAATTTATATTATGCGATCAAAAAAACATTATAATATAAAAGAAGTGAATATAATAAAACAGACAATATCATCACGATCATAACATCATAATAAAAAAACTATGACCATTCAAATTTTTTTTTTATTTTTAATTGTTATTTCGTTCCAATTTAAATCATCGTTGTATTAAAGTTTTCATTGTAGCTATTAATAATTATTTGAATGTGTGTATGACCAAGTTTTGAAAAATCATTTATTAATTTGAAAATGAGTTTTTTAATAAGCTATTTTTTGAAAAAATTGTAGGTGTTTGGTTATCGCTTTACAACTATTTTTCATTTTTTTTTTACTTATACGGAGCAAAAAAACAAATTAGGTCTCGTTTGGTTCATCAAGGAATTCAACTAACATCGGAATTTTCAATTCACGTGAATTGTATTCCTGTATATAAATTCACATGAATTCGGGAAAGTCGTTTGGTTGCGCATGTGGGAGTTGGATTCCACAGGAGTTGTGAACTACCTAGGAGGGGCTAGGTAGTTCAATTCCACCATTATGTAGGCATTCAAAATTCGTAGGAGAATTGAATGCCTACATTTTGCCAAAAAAATTGGCAACCAAACATTCTCCCCTTTTTCCAATTCATGGGATTTTAATTTTCCTATGAATTGAAATGACAACCAAACGAGGCCTTATTGTTAAAAGTATATTAAGATTGGTCTCTGTTTGTGGAGAATGAAAATTATGAATGATAAGTATTTGTTTCATTTTATTGAATTTTTACAACATTACAAATTTTAAATTTGTATTAAATCTCTTAAAAATAGAAGCAAAAGCTAGAAGCACCAAATTGTTAAAAAAAAAAAAATTAACTTGCTAAAAACGTGTTTTTGACCAAGTTTAGGCTCTGTTTGATAAAACTAGTTGATGAATTAGTTGAAACCTGAAAAGTTAACTGAAACCTGAAAATGTAACTGAAGAGTAGGAGTAGTTGATTATAAATATAATGTTTGGAAAACTAGCTGAAAGGTTAGCTGGTTTTTGGTAAAATGGCGTAAAAGGATATGATAGTTATTTAATATTATAGATTGAAGAGGTAATAAATGAAAGATAATTTATTTCGGGTACCTGAAATCCCAAATGCTACTCTAAGTAGCATTTCATTTCAGGTAGCTTATTTGACCAAATAAGGGTAAGATTATCATCAAGACTCTTCCAAGTCTTAAGACTCTGCCAAGTCTTAAGACGCCAAGTTTTAAGACTCTGCCACATCAGTTTTCACCAACTTTTATTATTTTTTTATTGTTCAGACTCACCTCAAACTTTATACATTATCCCTCAGACTCGTCTCAAACTCTACCTTTTCACTTTACTTCTTTCTTTTTACAAAAAGAAATAACACATGGGATCTATTCATTGGATAATTTCCCTTGAGTGTGGGTCAAGACTCACCCAAAGTTTTAAGTAAAGTCTTGGGTTTTCAAGACTCAACTTAAGATTTTGTTAAGACTTTGATAGATTATTGGTAGTTTTAGGTGGGTCTTGTCTCAAAACTTACCAAAGTCTTGTCTCAAAACTACCAATAATCTTATCCTAGGCTACTTGCCAAACATTTGCAAAAAAATCAGATAGCTAAAATTTTGGTCACATAAACTACTTTGGTCAAACAAGTTACTTGAAATGTCGTACCAAACGGAACCTAAGCTTCTAGGAACTAAAAACAGTTAGGTTAAAATACATACGTAATAATAAACACAAAAATCTAACTCCGAACACACAAAAAAACTATATAAAAAAAAAGTAGGGTTGTGATAAATGAACACAAATTCTCATTGAAAACGGACACTATCCGTCACAAGCTGAAGACGGATAGTATCCCTCTCACAATATGCAAGTGACACTATCCATGGGTGCTTCATTTCTCACCCACTTGTCCTCCCATTTGCCTTATTGTAAGTAGGGCATTATCCGTCTTCAGCTTGTGACAGATAGTGTCCGTCACAAGCAAGATGCTTTGATAAATGAAACAGGTGATATAAATGTATAAAGTATATGGACTATTTCGTCAATTTTCAAAGTAGTTGGTCTCATTGAAGATGGGGCATATCCGTCTTCAATGAAGACGGGTTTGATCCCCTCTCAGAAGGAGACAAGTGGGAAACCAAATGGATCCCCACTTGCCTCCTTGTAAGAGGAGATTCGACCCGTCTTCAATGAAAATTTGTGATTCTCAAATACTACCTCACCTTAAACTTTTGAGGCCTTTTAGTAGTGTAATCTTTTGTGGCAGTGTTTCTTTCTATAGTGGCCTAGTGGGTCGCATGAAGTAGCATTGTACATTTGTAGTCCTACGATTATTACGCACATGATCATCTAAGTGGTATAGACTTTAGACTCTAGATCATGCCTCGTACGGAGTATTACCTTACTTTTTGTTACATAGTTCATCATTAAATTAGTGAATTTTTAAAACAACATAATTCATCATTTGAAATCTTCAGACGGCTCTGAAATGAGAATTAGTGAACTTTTAAAACTACATAGTTCATAATTAAATTGATTGTGTGATGTTTATATTAACAAAATTTTCCTGCAGTTTAAACTCTACAAATACTTTGTTTGTGTATCTCAAGAATTTAAAAGTATGTTAATGGTAATATTCATTTTTCACCCGCTTCATAAATATGTCAATCACTATACTATTTGTTACCTGTTATGCTGAACTTGGGTCTTTGATCCTATCATTTTCCAATATCACAAAAACATTGGAAATTGGAACGACGGTGATGCTAATATACGTATGATTTTCTTGCTTATATGTTTCGAGTTCGAGAAATGGGATGCACCAATATATAAATAGGAAATGGTTCACGTACCATACGGGATCATACGTGATCTGAATTGAAAAGTAGATTTGTCAAAATTGACAAACTGTCCTGATATTGTGCAAAATTTATCTAGAATAGACTTGATATTTCTGCAACTCTGGTTAGAGGATTTAGCGAAAATGATAGTGTCATCCGCAAAAGTAAGAAATGAGATTTTCTCCACCCCAGACCCAATTCGAATACCAATATCACTTGAACTAAGATCACTGTTTTTTTGTAGTGATCTTGCTAAAATTTTGGCACACATAATAAAAATATAAGGTGAAAGCGGGTCTCCCTGTCGAATACCTCTAGTGGGTCTAAAGACGTCTCCTGGTGTTCCATTAACTAACACCGAGAAAGAAGTAGTTTTTATACATTCCATGATCCAGGAAATCCACTTATGATCAAAACCCATTTGTTTGAAAGTCTCTTCAATAAAGTTACATTCTAGTCGGTCGTATGCTTTCTCCATATCAAGTTTAATTGCAATCCAACCATGTTTGCCCTTTTTACGCTTAAAAGAGTTGAAAATCTCGTGCGCTAAAAGGATATTATCTTGAATAAAGCGATTAGGAGTAAAAGCACCTTGAAACGAGTGTATAATCTTAGGCAAGACACTACGAAGACGGTTAGCCATGATTTTTGAAATAATCTTATAAATTGTTGAACAAAGACTAAYAGGGCGAAAATGGTTTGYTGTTTGAGGRTTATCAAYTTTAGGAATCAATGYTATGAAWGTRTGRTTWATTTCTTTTARTAATTTACCWGAATGGAAAAATGCTAAAAYTGCTTTAGTAACAGAATTTCCTACAATATCCCAATATTTTTGRAAGAACTCTGCGRGAAATCCATCTGGACCTGGACTTTTATTTGCAGCTAAACTAAAGACAGTTTGTTTAACCTCTTCCACACTAATATTACTTGTAATAAATTTGTTATCTTTGTCTGTAATTAGACCATTAATAGACTTAAAATCCTCATTATAGTCGAAATTACAAAATTAGTTTTTTGAAAACCTAAGTTTAAACTCATCCGATATTTCTTGATTAATAAGGTCTTTATTAGTAGTAAAAGCACCATCTTTATTTATAAACTGCTTAATTCCATTTCTACTGCGTCTAATCGTGACATAACTTTGAAAAAACTTGGTATTGTTATCTCCAAAATTCGCTTTGTTTATACGATATTTTTGTTGCCAATAGACACGTTTATTGTAATACACCGTGTTTTATGATCTTTGAGTACTCTGTCGAGTAGAGGGTACTCTGTCGAGTAAGTAGGAATCAGAGCCTAGCAGTGTTCTGCTCGTTAGATACTCGACCGAGTTGAGCCAACTTGATCGAGTAGGCCGTACTCGATCGAGTATCTTTGAGTTACGGGTTTTACCCGGTTTGATTTTAAAGTAAAAGGGGAGAAGTTATTTTATATTATCAACGCATCTTCATATCAGTTTTTACTTTCACTTTAAAACTTTCACATTGTTCAACAAAGACTAGATCTACTCTCCCTTTTTACTCTCAAATCAAGGCGTCCGTTCGTCGTATTTTAGGGCTTT
This sequence comes from Silene noctiflora, assembly GCA_009801015.1. NCBI lineage: Eukaryota > Viridiplantae > Streptophyta > Magnoliopsida > Caryophyllales > Caryophyllaceae > Silene > Silene noctiflora. The sequence goes on from VHZZ01000153.1 coordinate 60,806, forward strand.
TGATATCACCGCGACCGTCGTGTCGAGGGTAAGACTCCTGTACCAGTTTTATGTTAATTATGCAACTTTGTTTAAACCCTAATTGGGTAAATTAGAGATTTTGGGAGTAATTGGAAGTACTGATGATGATTAGATTGCAATTGTATGATTATGTGATTATAGGAGGTGATTTCGTAGAGGAACGCTTTTGATTCGCTGCTAGTAATTGTTGATCAGTGATTCCATCTCAGGTAGGATTTTCCCTACTCAGTTATTGTATATGTATTGTGACGATGTGTTATATGAGCATGATTGAGATATTGGTTAATTTACTGTGTTGGCATGATTATTATTTTGGTTGTGTATTGTATGTGGTTCACGAGGTGCCCCATCGGCTGAGTGGAGTCCATTTGCGGGAATGGCTTCACGCCCTTGTTAGCCCCTTGTGGTTCCCATAACAAGGGGGATGTGCACATTGAGGATCATGGGTTTTACGCTCTATGATGTGAACGAGGCTTAAGTGGTTAAGGTCGCGGTCCCCACTGGCAGGGCTACACACTTGGTGTGTAGTCAGATGTATGGTGTTGATGGTGTTGGAGGAGTGTGATGTGGTATTGTTATTGCTTTATTGTGTTATGCAGTAACTAACCCCGTTATGTGTTTGTATCTGTGATGATCCATTCGGGGGTGGTGAGCAGTTGATTGACAGGTATAGCTTGGAGTATTCTCGGGTTTCTGGGGATGGAGTCATCACTGAGTCTCGTAGCTAGTTTCTGCTGTGTCTTATGATAGTTTGATTTCAGTACTTTTGGTATTTGGTTTAGTATTCTGTTTTGAGACGGTTGTACCTCACTTTGAGGAATTTTGGTTTGGAATTTAGATCACTTAAAACTTTAATCGTTAAATGTCGTTTCTTAATGGTTTCTTTTGATCTATTGTATCTCGGGTAACCGAGATGGTAACACCTTTATATGCTAAGATGGTCTTGGTAAGGCACCTTGGTATATGGGGGTGTTACAAAGTGGTATCAGAGCAATGATTTTGGAACCTGTAACTAATAAATCTAATGAACATAGGGAGTCAAATTAAAATGAACCCATGTAGGAGTTGTTAGGAGCTAATGCAAAGGCTTGGGAGACGTCCTAAAGTCGCGAACTTGCCCTTTCAACTTTGCACCGGTCACAATGGGTGTATCATGGGATCGCTATTTGTTTCTTATTTATCTTTGATGCATGTATAATGGATGAGATATGTGGTTGAGTTGAATGGAATGGAGGGGGTGATAGAAGTATGTGTAATATGATGTGAAACATGTTATTTGATGATTAATGTTAATGTTTGGATGATACTAGTACCATGTGGGTATAAGGCTATGTATGATGCGTTTATGTACTTTTAATGTTTGAGTAAAGTTGTGATGTAAAACATGCGGGTAGTGTAAAGTGTTAGCATGACTCGATCGAGTGGGGGCAACTCGATCGAGTAGGGCTGACTCGACCGAGTGGGAGTAACTCGATCGAGTAGGTTTTTGTGATTTTGGAGCAGAGATCCTGTTTCATAGTTACTAGGTCGAGTAGGTGGGGGGCTCGATCGAGTAGGTGTTTGACTCGACCAAGTAAGTTTTATGTCAGAGTCTGTTTGGCTTCTGGAAGTTCAGTTACTCGACCGAGTGGGTGGAGACTCGATCGAGTAGGGGCTACTCGACCGGGTGCGTGTATGTACTCGACCGAGTATGTCTTTGTGCGGATTACTTTGCTTTGAGCCATAGGCTATGTGCTCACGTTTGTTTCCTTTCTATAACTAAAAGAAATGCCGCCAAAAAGATCAGCCACGTATGTTAAGGCTCAGGAAATGAGCATTGAGGATATTGTCAACATGATCGAGCATCAAGATGCACTCACCGAGACCCTTAAGAGGTTCCGGAAGGAGAAGGAGACGGGGGTAGACTTTGCTAAAATGAGTACTACCATAGCTCGCTTCAACCCCACAATCTACTTGGGCACGGGTGAGCCAATCTTGCTTGATAACTGGCATC
>VHZZ01000153.1:120392-137890 GCA_009801015.1 Silene noctiflora
GTATTGCTTACTTTTATTGTTTTCGTGTGCCGGACTTTGATAATCGTGACTAGGATTTCCGACACACACCCTAAGTCCCGAGAAATATGCTAGTGGGCGATCTCTCCCTACTACGAGACCCTTCTTGCTTGCCTTCTTGCCCTAGTGTTGGGCAATGGTACGCACCCGATCCGGCTAAAGTACTGACCGTGACAATGGGCGTGGTAGAATCGTATAAAAGCGTAGGGCTTTGAGGTTAATAGAAAAAGAAAGGGGGAAAACAGTTTCTGGAGAAGAGAAGAGAAGAGAAGCTAAGCGCAAGCAAGCAACAAAGTAAAGAGTGAAGAAAATGGATCCAAAAGTGACTGAGGTTTCTCAGACATTCGAACGTTTCAAAGCTGCTTTGGTTCGCTGTGATTTCGAAACTTGCACTCGTCTTCTTTCCCAACTTAAGGTATTACATTTACTTCTCAGATTTTGCATTTTTCTGCCCAAACCCTAAATCCACGCGATTTCCCTAATTATGGTTTTGTTTAATTTGTTTTGCTTTGATTGTTGCGGAGTAGAATTCACGATCAAAATCTGCTTTCACCGGAAGAGCCAATCCGATTTGGTTCAGTGAATTATTTTTTAATTCCCTAAATCTACTCTAGTTAACACTTTCTTATAATCATGTGTGGTGGATTATTGAAAACGAGTGGTTAATGTTGGGGTACATCCTAACGTTGATTTGATATTCGATAACCGATACCAAGTCTTATGACGATGATTAATAATGGCTCTGCTAAGCTGGCTGTTACTGGGTTGAAATTGAAAATAGTAGTGGAGTAGGTTTGGTAATCTTCAAAGTTATGCCTTAGGGTTTCAGCTATGAGAATCTAAGGAAGGGATTGAAAACAAGTTGTGAGATAGAATTTTCTGGTATTGGAGATCAGATTCATTCCTCTTGTGTTTGGGATATCCTGGTATAAAGTTATATGGTTCTTCAAATTCAAGTATCGTGGAAACAATTAAGCTTGCGTACATCTTATCCTATTTACCCGCTTTAAGGGGGACTGGGGAGCCTTTGAGGTGCAAGGGTAATTGTTTTTTGAAAGATTGTCGCGGGGAAGAAGAGGAAGAAGACAAAGTTCATCTCTTGAGAAATCGTTCTTGCACAAATTCTTAGTGTTGTGGGCGAGGTCGATCATTTCATCCAATGGGAATTCGCTAGGGAAAGAAGGAGCTCAGTGAAATTAAATAAATGGATATCAAATTAAATGAAGAATGTCAATTTGTGCATGTATTATAGCTGTCTGGTTCATGTATTCCTTACCCATCGAGGCAGTGGCCATTGTGGTCGAATACAGGAATGCTCAGATGCTCATCAGAGTTTTGGACGTACGTAATGATAATTAGATGTTTTGAGCCTCTTTGCACAAGAATATTACTTTTTTCCTGTTGACATACTTCACGGTTCTTACTTTGTCTAATATTGGGGTATTTATGTTATAGGTTTCACTCACGGAATTTACAAGCCTTCCACCATTGTTTGAAGCAACGCCTAATGCTGTCCATGAGCTGACATTAGCAAGTAACTTTCTTGGCTCTTATAGTCTTCTTATTTCTTTTTCCGCGTTCTCCTTCATTCTCAGTTTTTTCATTTCGTTTTACTCTCTTTGAGTTGTATTATTACTGACTGTATAATACCCAGGAGACATATATGAACATGCTGTTGTTTTGAGTGTCAAGATGGAAGATCAGGAGGCGTTTGAGAGGGACTTCTGCCAGTTGAAACCTTATTACACTGATGCCAGGTACTGCCTGTTGTTTCCTTAAAGCATTGTTTCAATTATTTATTTGAATTCAGTTCTAGCTTTGTACATTCTCTAGTAGAGAGATCAGAGGCTTTAGGTTCACTTCTTTTTTATTCCTACGATGGTGGATTTGTGAAAGTTGGAAGGGGTGTCCACAAACATGCATAGAAACAACATTACCTCAGGGTCTCAAGGACTCACTAAATGGCTATTTAAGGTGGTTGCATATATGTAACCTTATCTGCGTTAACAATAGAAAGAGGTTATTAAATGTACCAAACTAAGAAATGTAGCTTAATACAGATCCATACGTGTGAAATTCGTGTACCGGAAAACATATATCCTCGTTTAAATCATAGCAAACTAAGAAATACAGCTTAATTCAGGTGCGTATGTCTAAAATCCGTGTATCCAGTCCTTTTGTGACTACCACGAGGTCGAGGCCGAACAACAACCTCTTCTTCGTTTTGAACTGTAGACCCAACATTAGGAACACACTACAAAGTCGATTTGTTAGTGGCTAGAAATGATGCTCCGGGAATAGTCGATTTTGGTTGATAGCATAGTGAAATGGGATTGGGTTAGGGACTTAGAGCATGAGCTAGGTTGGTGTGGTGGAGGTGATGATTTAGGTTTAGGTTTGGATTTAAGTGATGGTTTGATGGTGGTTTGAGATTTGGGGTTGATGGTGCGGGTTGGTGGTGGTCTAAGGTTTGGGGTTGTTGGCGAGGAAAGGGTTGGGTATGCATTAGGTGTAAGGGTGGTGGTTTTGCGGAGAAGGTGTTATGAGTAACCCATTACTTGGGGGTATTATGTGTCGAATGAATCAATTGAAGTGTTGACTTTCCTAAGATAGGGTCTAACACAGATCTTAATTTTCACCCTTGTTGGATTTGAAGGTCAATGCTAGAAGATGAAGTCTGAAGAGGGGTTAGTCTTCTTGGGATTTATATGGGAAGGAAGGAGATAATGGTGGGGTCAATTTCGTGAGTGCGGATAGGGGGTAGAATAGTGACAATTTTATTAGAAGGGGCTGTAGTTTATAGATGAAATTAGGGACGAAATATTTCTGAAGGCATATCAACAAGACACTTGTTACTTAATTCTAAAACAAATTTGGAAATAGCACGATGCTGCTAAACTAGTTTCAGAGACTCAAGACAAGACACAAGAGACAAATATAATTTTTATACTTGGCCTTTCCTAAGTAGTCAATTAAGAGAAGTACAATATGTGTGTTAGATGTCGTTAATTAGACCAATTTCTAAACAACAAATTGTGCTTGTACGAATGGTTTAGTAAAGATACCAGCTAAACCTAAGACATTCCTTTATTCTACTTTCTACATGATCACGAAGAAAGTGGTGTTTCATTGCAATATTCTTGGTTCTGGAATGTGATTCTTCGATATATTGTCATAGAAGGCACACGATTTATATTCATACTGTAATCCATTGTCACCTTACCTTCATTAATTGAGGGAAGCAATTAGTTAAAATATTCTGATTTTTGGACAACCATGAGATGAGGCACGGTACCGCATGTTTCCTTACAGCTACTAATTACGTAACTTGCATAGTCTGCACTCTACATCCGAGTACCCACTAAGATTGAAATGGCAATGAATGCGGTACCAGAAGTAGAGTTCATGCATTCCAATCATATACAAAATATTCGCTTGATTGCACTTAAATGGTTTCATTATAGGATTTGGCAGTTGCGAGTTCCTAAAAGATTGTTGAAGTCCTTACTCTTAGCCTCTTAGGGCTTGACCACTTGAATATTAAAGTGAGTTTTGGAAGTTCTTATGAAAAATTATTTGCCTAAAAAGGATAGGAAGTTAAGGCCCACATTGCACTACCCAAAAACTGGACTATAGGGTCAGTGTCAATACTAGTGAACTTAACTTTGTGTTCCTTGTTGTATAATTCCTCCACTGCTTCACCGTACTTTTTTGATTATACTCATGTCCTCCCCTTCACACTTCCATTTTATAAGAGCCCTAACATTCTGTTGTGCAATGTGCTAATCTTGAACTCCTAAGCCTACAAAACTCCGTACCGTGTAACTTTTAGTGAAGCATAACTTTTCTTCAACTTATTACCTTTTTCACCTTTATCCAACTTGGTCGTAGAGGACAGAGGAGCCTAAATCTTAGCATTATTCATCCTGCATTTTCTCAGCCAGTATTCAATGTGCTTTTGTTAAAAAATCATTATAACTTGTCTATATGTTTGATTTGGAGTAAAAAAAATTCTCGTTTGCCAGTCATGCTCACCTTGAACTTTGAGCTAATAAGATCAGGAAAGTGTACACATTACTAGTCCACACCAAAATTACCGTGGCCCACAAATATGTGAGGAGAATTTTGAATCCTAAGAAGTCCGATGTGGATATGAGGGAGTATATAACAATTCATTAGCCCCTCCAAACATGATATCATTATCAGTATAAATCTTAGCAACTGACAATTCTTCTCGTCGACCATAATAAACAATGTTTTATATCAACTAAGCCTTGTATGAAAACCATTTTCCAAAAGAAATTTTGACAATCTCTTAGACCAAGCTCTTGGGCCTTGTTTGTTGCCATAAAGGGATTTGGGTGATCTGAAACATGATTTGGTAATAAAGCGAAAGAAGGTTGCTCAATGTAGACATCTTCCAAATTACCATAAATCCCATCGCTATTTTGTAGTGTTTAGTGTCCTTGTGAGCAACAATGAGTACTACAATGAATCCGCGTCCAGGTACGAGTGCAGAGGTTTCATTGTAGTCTGTTCCCTCTTGTTTCGGATGACTTCATGTCTAGCCTTGTTCTCAACGCCAGCTAGCCGCATTATTCCAGCCGTGGAAAGAGGGAAGTAAAGCCAATTAAAGAATAGTTTTTCCAAACTAATTTTTTGAATTATTTAGAACTGTATCTTAAAATGCTGTCTGACTTTCACTCTAAAAGAAGTAATATATTATAAACATTTTAAGTTTGTTTTTATCAAAGATGAATACTTTAGGTAAGGAAACGTTGTATGAAATATTGATGCATTAGCAAAATACACGTTCGTTAATGAGTTGCTTGCTCCTAAACACACTTCGTTCTCCACTTTTATAACACATACTGCGTGAAATGTTTTCTCTCAGAACCGTATTTTTGTATTTAATCTCCTTTGAACCTCTTAAGCATAGTCCTAACACTAGAAGAACACACATTTTAAGGCACGATGAAATTAAAGCAAGACTTGTCATCATCTAAAGCGTCACCATCTTAGTGAGTCATTTTACTTTATTCCTTCATAACTATACAACCCAATATGAATGTTTGAGATTCCTTATATGCTTGTTTGACTTTGATATCCTAGAGAAAGGATGATTAATCCTTTCAACTGTTGCTTTGCACTGAAGAGCGTATACGAGAATGTAGATTCCATAGCGTGATACTCTTTCCTTTGAACCGTTGCTCACACTGAATGAGCGTAAATTCCATAACGTGATACCCTGATTCTTAATTCGTAATCTCTAAAGTGCGCCGTAACAATCCACTAATATGAATACAGGCAACAGCTATGTTTATTTATATGCACTTGTCTGATTTGTCTCTGTTGGCATTAGTCTGGCATACACTATTGTATCGAATTTTCTCGTCTGTATGTTCTCTTTTCATATGTATTATTTGTCTACTGTTGAACAGGGACCGTATTCCTCAATCTGCACAAGAATATCCAATCTTAGGTCTCAACCTATTGAGACTTCTTGTCCAGAACAGGATAGCTGAATTCCATACTGAATTGGAGTTGCTTTCATCAACTGCCTTGGAGAGTCCTTGCATTAAGCATGCTGTAGAGCTAGAACAATCTTTCATGGAGGGAGCATACAACCGTGTTTTGACTGCAAGACAGTCAGTCCCCCATGAAACTTATGTGCACTTCATGGACTTGCTGGCGAAGACTGTGAGGTGCAATTCCTTAAGTATCTAGTCTATGCAATTTACCCATTCTATTTTTGTATGACGTTTAAATAATTTATTGAAAATTGCAGAGATGAAATAGCTGGATGTAGTGAAAAAGCTTATGATTCTCTTTCACTAAATGATGCAAAACAAATGTTGCTGTTCTCCTCTGACAAGGATTTACTAGATTACATCAATGAGGTATGCTTTTTAGTAGCATCAAAAGTTAAGTTTACTTGGTGGGACGATAACCAGATCATGATTAATCAAAAACTTGTGTTAATATGTTATCATAGTAAGATGTTTTGATAAGTTGTTTTAGATGTTTTCGTCTTTTAGCATGTATACAATCTCGCTAACTGTGAGAAGTTGAACACTTGAACTAATGTATGGTTCAAGTGTGTAACCAGGTTTTCTGAACATTAAGTGTTGTGTGTTTTAAAAACTTAACTGGATTGCTAATTCCAGGAACACCCTGATTGGGAGATGAAGAATGGATGTGTGTTTTTCCAGAAAGCTAAAGAGTCAGAACCGAGCAAGGAAATCCCGTCTCTGCTTCTGATCAATCAAACCCTCAGTTATGCCAGGGAGCTTGAGAGGATTGTCTGAAATTTATCTGCACATTTGATTTGTACTTGTATTTTGTTCTTTAAAAATGGTGTTGAGCAGTTTTATTGACCCTTGAAGTTTGCAGTTAAAACGAATTCATCTACTTTTGGTGTTCCAGATGTTGACCCATTTTCTTTCTGTAATTGATCATTCCAGTATAACCGGCACTGATTCTACGTATTGCATGCACTTGGGGGAAAGTACATATCGAAAGTGTAATAAGCTTAGAGCAAAAGTGAAACATGAATTCGAAAATGACTTGTTTGGATTAGATGCAAGGTTGAAAGGAAATGTTAGGGGTGCAATGGAGGGAGATCCTTTGATTGATATTGGGTGAATAGGAAACAGAGATGGGAATTGAAGGTGGTCTGGTTGATTGGTTGTTGATACGGGCATATTGGAAGGAAAAACATGGTCCGTCTGAATTCTCGTCCCTATGGTTTCTCCCTTAAAAATTTAAAATAGTATCCGAGTTCCTAGCAATCGCTTAGGATTACTAGGAGGACTAGTACTAGTAGTACTGTAGTAGTAGGGTTTGGTTAGTGAAGAAGGTTATATAAGATGATTTAGTTGATTAGTATTAAATCTTATACATCTTGTCATTACCTTGAATAGTTGAATATAGTTAATTCACTGTCGCACTTTGACAGAGGTGATTAAGTAAAGATTCCCATCTTTGTTTATTGATCCAACTTGGTTTGGAGTTTTACTTTATAAAATAGAAACGCAAAATGACGGAAAAGTATGCGTTGGTGGACTGGAATGGAGGCAGTTGAATTCAACTGCAACTCTGCAACTCTGCAACTCATTGGTTTGGCTTTTAAATGGACTCCCCTTTTTTCCAAGTTCCACAACTTTACCCAAATGCACTTATTTAGCATAAAAATAAACATGTTTTACGCATGAACAACTCTGTTCTTAATCATCATTTAAAGAGTATATTTTGATTTCCAATCAAAATAGGGGATTTACTAGATTGATTATGATTATTGAGGTGTGTTTCTGAATGCAAGCAAACAAAGTAGTTGGGTTATAATTAATTAGAAAAACATAAATAGAAGTAGATGATGATGATGATGATGATGATGATGATGATGATGATGAAGTAGTATAGTTAACGAGGTTAGCTTAATTAATTAGAAAAGCATGGTAAATGTAAATTAAAGCAAAGAAACATATTGTATATAATATATATATATATATATATATATATACTCGATCTGTTGGAAGATATTTCCATGTAATTTCAACGAAGCAAGTGCAACTCATTTAATCTAATTTATTCTTAATCAACTTGTTAATTTTGCCTTCATATATAAATATAATATGTAGGTTTCAACCTTGGTCACATATCCAATATACTGGGAAATTAAGTCTTTGTTACTCCTCACTTTGGATCCACTTTCATATACTTGGTATTTTTTTAATTGAATTCGATCACTTTGGAGACCATGAAACTCGTAAGTAAATCCAACTTGCTGGGTTTAGATATTTCTATTTTCACTTTAGTAAATCTCTTAAATTTGATGTAAAATAATTAATGGTCTTAAGCTAATAGAATATGTCTGATTATAACAATATTTTATTAATTCTACTCTTAGGTTATTTATTTGATAATAGCCCAAATATTAGGCCATTGAAATTAAATTTAAACTAAGTTAAACGTTAGAGTATCAAAATAAAATTAAAGTAAACATCAGGATTTTATGAAGAATTCCCTCAAATTCTTATGAATTGTCCTATGTAATTAAAATATTTCTTACAAATTTTAAAAGGTGAGATAATTTCAAAAAATCAAGATTTAGTAATCCTTTTTTTTCCCAAGGACTTTAATGTGTACGGTATTAAGAAAACATAATATAAAACAATTTTAAAATAATTAAAAATTAATCATTACAGTCCTTGAGCGTACCCGTTCCTTTTTCATGATCAGTAATCATTCATGCATCATGCTTTTAGCTTACACAAAATTCTTTGGTCATAAACTTAGAGAACTCATACCGTAACTACTAAAATGACTAATGTCACTCATAATTGTGAGATAGTGAATAATATTGTATCTTAAGATTTAATCTATACATCACATATTTAATCGGTTTTAATCTTAAATTGGTTAGTTTATGGGCAACGGTGACAAAAATTCTAGGCAGTAGTGGGGGGAATCATTGTGCCATCGACTAACTCACTTCTGATTAGTTGGCTTATAGGAGATTATGAGCAGGCATACATGCGGTTGATTATAAAAATACATAACACCCTTCTTTAATTATGCTAATTTTTTTGGGTATAATCCAGGGTATAACACCCTGGATGGAAGACCGAGGGACGAAAATCCCCAAGATGAAGATGCCAACAGTCCAGTTCGAAGGAACGAGAGATTCAGACGACCACCTGGCGGCATACAAGTGTCACATGGAAATGTGGGATGCCGATGATGTTGTATGATGTAAAGTTTTTCCGGTTACCCTAGTTATGCTCGCACAGTTCTGGTTCAGAGGCTTGTTGGATGGGTCGATCAAGTCATACGAAGACCTACGCCAACAATTCAGAGATTAATATGCCGGCAACAGGAGGTGCGAAAGGACAACAGTCGAGGTTCTTACCTTCAAACAGTTAAACAGAGAACGAATTAAAGATTACATCCATCGCTTCGACTTACAAATTTAGCAGGTCAAAGGCCTTCCTAACGAAATGGTCGTCTTCGCCTTAACCCATGGGTTATGGGGAGGAGCCCTAAAGAGTAAAATGCTTAGAAAGCCACTGAAGAGTCTCGTGGAGGCTTGGGAGATGGAAGACTGTTATATAAGAGGACTATCATAAAAGGTTCGCACTGATCGACACTCCCCAGTGCGAGGAAAGATTTTGGCTAAAGCATCACCTCCCCGGCAGTCAAAGGAAGACTCATCCCCTCACCACAAAAGAGGTGGGAAGAGCTCTAAAGAAAGGTGGGGCCGAAAAAGGAGGAAAAAGACCCTTTTCCATGGTTCAAACACCACACCCCATTAAACAGGAGGATGTTGGAAGTGTACGCACTGGAAAAGGATAAGGAGAAGTGGAGGAAACCCCCTAAAATGAAGGAGGGTGACAAAAGTAAATATTGCGACTACCACAAAGGAAACGACCACAACACCGATGAGTGCCAACACCTGAAGGAAGCAATAGAGGACCTCATGTGTCGCGGGTACTTAGGAAAGTACAAAACCCCCTTCAGGCCGGAACAAGAGCTTGTGGACGACCGAGAGAATAACACCCTCCACCCTCATCATCCACATGGTCCGGGGTGGGGGAGGCTCCACGCACAACAAGTTTAAGGAAGACCTCCGTGCCAGTCATTATAACGCCCGACATGACGATCAACGCATCCGACCACAAGGGCATATTGAGCCCTCATCATGACAAACTTATCCTTAACCTCAAGATCAGCACCCACACGGTTAAAAGATGCCTAATCGACACCCTGGCTTATACCAATATGCTATACCGACCCGCTTTCGAGCAACTCGGGTTCGGACCTCAACATCTCAAACCAACCAGCAGGTCATTATATGGATACCTGGGAAAGGCGTTATCCCCAATGGAAACCATGCTGTTACCCGTCTTGTTCGGAAAAGGGGAAAAAATGAGGAAAGTGCAAGCCATATTCACGGTGATTGACGCCGAGTTAACATATAATGTCCGTGATCGAAAGGCAGACCCTAGGCGAAATAAACATAGTAATGTCCGTCCAAGCACTGACACTGGTATACGTGAAACTCCACGGGATCCTGATCTCTTCGAGGTCATGTTATGTATGACTTTTAAGCAAAACTCCTCAGCCAATAAAAGAGCGAGCCAAACCCTGGTACAACCGGGAGCAACTTCTGTCGAGACTGCAAAGGAGCTCCAAGCGCCTAACACTAGAGGCAGAGGCGAGCACTAGCCAAGGAAAGAACACTGATCACAAACGACTAGCGTCGGGGGCAGATACTACTACAGTCGATCTCGGCCTTGACAAATATTGACTATTTTTGACACAATGCTAGCAGAAAATATCATGATATTTTATGTAACAGACAATACTTTTTAAGTAAAACCATTATTTTTAATATATCATAAAATATGAGAGTTAAAACAAATTTGAAAAAATAAGTATTAAATTTAGATAACAGAAATTGATTACTAAATTATTGTAAAAATTATTGTTCACACATTTGATCCTCCATAAACCATGATAACTATTAAAACTTGCTGAAATTTAAAGAAAAACAAATTTACGAATTTCATATAAAACAGTCTTAGAAATAAATCGATAAAAATGAATTAATAGCAATAAGGTGGCTAGTAACAAATGTACCAAAATATTTCAGCACATCTTGTTTAGTAGATGGTAAATAGTAATGCCTGATACAAACCAAAGCTAAAGTACAATTATAGTTTAATTCTTCATTTGCCGATAATAGATGAAGACATATTTACTCATTTTGGTAAATACATGTATCTCTCGCATACATTTGCTGAAATGAAATAATTATGTTTCCTAGAAAGTCTTATCTAGAAATTATGCCAAATTGGATTGGGGATACAAAAGAGTAATATAGATATAGATATCTACATAGTATAAAAGTCAAGTCATTTGGAGAATTCTTATTGGCTCTTGATTTTGAGAAAAAAAAAATGTTAAATTTAGAAGGTGGTCCCCCACCAAAAGAACATGAGTTTCATATTGATTTAATTTCTTTAAAACAATTTTTACCATCAATACATACATACTACACAAAAAATAATAAATTACAAAAAATTACAATATGAACTATATATTTTTTGCTTGATAATATAACATAATAAATACAAGCATTTATTCTCTAGATCTATATTACAAAAAACATAAAATAAAAATAATCGAAAACATTTAAATATTCTGCATGGTTGATAAAATCAATGACTGCATTGAACATTTAAAATGGAATAAATTTGTCGAAATTATATGTTGTTATGTACTGCATTGAACATTTAATTATTATGATCCGTGCATTTTCTGCACGGGTTTAAAACTAGTAGTAATAGATAGATAGATAGATAGATTTGTCTAATATTTTTATATATAATCTTTAAATCGTGTTATTGAAATTTTGAAAGAGGAAAAAAAAAACAAAAATGTAACAATTATAGATAGGCTCGAATTGAAATCGAGTTCAGTTCGAGCTCGGGTTTAACTCGCAAGTTTGATAACGAGCACATTTTTTTCAGGCTGCACAAGCCGAGCAAAGCCAAGCTCGTGCTCTACTCGACTCGTTACAATCCCTAATGGTGATGGTTAAATCACCATTAGGTAACCCGACTGACAAAGGACTGATATTACGAATATTTGTAAAGTGCGATAAACAACCCGACATATGGTGCGATGCACCCGTGTCGATAATCCAAGAGAAAGATAAAGTGTTACCATGTAGATGATCTTTGGAAGGATGAAATTTTCGAGCCTGCCACATTTTATTTAATTCTTCAAGTTCGGTCGGGCTTAGATTATTGAGATTGATTTTGTCAAAATTGGGCAGTGAATGAGACGAGGAGGACCCATCGCTGTTATTCGAAATCACTTGTCCAGACACCATGTTTGCGCGAGCATTGGATGGAACAGGAGCTTGTTTTGTTTGATCAAATTGTGCTCTTCCTTGCACATCCATAACTATGGTGGGACTCATATATGTTTCATTTATATAAATACGATCTCGGGGGCGTTCTCCCCACCAGTCGGAAAAATTACCCGTAATACGAAAACAAGTTTTATACAAATGGCCGGATCGTTGACAAGCAATGCAAAAGGGTTTGTTGGGGTTATTAGGTAAGCGATTTGGTCTGTAATCACGCCCCACTCCTCATTCCTTTGTCCATCATTAAGACGAGTAGCAAAAGCCATCATATCGGGTCGGGTTTCGATTTTAAGAGGAGCAAGGGAACACACTCCTTCCTCTTGAAGAAGCCTATTATAAGAAAATCAAGAGGAGGCAGTGGATTGGTTCCTAAAAGCTGAGAGCGAGCATTGTTAAATCTATCATATAAGGCCATTAAAAAATCACGTACCCTTTTCTTGTCGCGGTGAGCATCGATGATACTTACCCAGTTGCACGCACAAGGATTGCACGATCAAGGAGGAAGAGCATCCACGTCAGTAATATCATCCCAAAGTCTTGTGAGATGACCATAGTATGCCATTAAGGACTCGGTTGATCCTTGTCTAAGGCCACGAGTTTGGTCTGCAATTGATAAATACGGGCATTGTTGTTTTGAAAGAAACGATTGTGGATAGCGAGCCATACCTGCTTGGCTTCGGGGCGATATGAGATCGTCTTTCGGATAGTTGGATCGATTGAAATAAAGATCCAAGCGGTGACCAATGCGTTGATGGACCACCAAGATTCGAATGAAGCGGCTGTAGAGCCGGGTTTCGGAATCGTGCCATCAATATAACCAAGTTTGCTTTCGGCAAGGAGAGAAAGATGAAAGGCTCGAGACCATTCATCATAATTATTACCATTGAAGGCAATTTGTGTGATGTTGGCACCCGGATTTTCGACATAGAAAAATGAGGGTGATGATGTTTTTGTGGTATCGAGGAGTTGAGTATCGGCGGAGTATGTCATATTTTTCGAGTTCGAAAGAGACAACGAGGGGGCAGAAAGTTTTGAGAGCAAAATAACCTAGGCCGATACCATATTATAAATTGGAGTTGATTAAATACTTCCATATGAACGACCTCGGTCCCCTCAAATACTTCTTGGTTATCGAAATTGCTCGTAATAAGAACGGTTTATTCGTATCACAAAGAAGAAATGCACTCGACATACTAAGTGAAGTCGGACTACTTGGAACACAACCTGCATCAGTCCCTATTGAACTGAACCATCGACTCGCGGTTTCCACCTCTTCCTTGCTAGACGATCCTGAACCATACCGTCGACTGGTGGGCCAACTAGTGTACCTTACAATCACTAGACCCGAATTCACTTACTCCGTCCACATTCTTGCTCAATTTATGCATGCCCCGGGACTTCACCATTGGCATTCAGCCCATCAAGTTGTGCGCTACCTTAAAATAACCCAGGTCAAGGTTTAATTTTTAGCCCCGACACCGACCTCTCCTTACATGCCTAATGTGATGCGCATTATGCTAGCTGCCCAACAAGTCGACTGTCCTTATCCGCTTATCTAATCTTTCTCGGCAGCTCCACAATCTCCTGGAAAACAAAGAAACAATCAACAGTGTCTCGATCATCTGGCAAAGCCGAATATCGCGCGATGGCTTATATGGTTTGTGAACTTAAATGGCCCCTAGGTTTATTACAATTTCTCGGCATTCCACATACCAAAACTATCGAGCTCTTATGTGACAGCCAGTCCGCGCTCTATATTGTCCACAATCTCGTCTTTCATGAACGCACCATAAACATCGAAGTTGATTATCATTTTATCCGCGACGAGATACTAAAGGGCACGATTAAACCAAGCTACGTCCACACCAAAAACCTATTGGCCGACATCTTCACAAAGGCCCTTGGACGGATACCTTTTGATGAATTTCGTACCAAGTTGGGCATTTCACTCTTACACGCACCAACTTGGGGGCTCTCCCAATCCAACGACTCCTTGGAGCCTTCCAAGGAAAAGATCGAGATTTCCGTATATACATTAGTCACTAGCCGTTGTAAATATTTACCTTCCGTAATTATGCTTTTATGTTTAGTATATATAAATCTTGTGTATATGTAAAGAAGTCTAGTTGAAAATATCAAACAACAATTGAAATTTCTCATATTTGATCTACTCCAATTTATAATATATGTCACAAAAACACCAAAACTTGGAATACGAGCCAAAAACGATCCCCTTCAAAGAGTAGAGCGCAAGATGAATTTCTCAAATGACACCCACCAGGTTTCATATAAGGCGAGGGGGCAGTGTCGTAACTGCAACTCGTAAGTCATAACCGTTAGTGCGAGTGGTGGATCCATAATAGGGATATGACGTTAAAAACGTAAAAATAAAAATTTAAAATAGGTTTAAGAATTAAATCTATTAAAAATAGTAATCTAAATCACTTAAGGTAGTGTTTGAAAACGTTGAATTGATTTTATTTTCATAATTTTAATTTTAAAAATCAAAATGTTTGAATTCAATTCCAAAAATTCGTTTGGAAATCATGTGTAATTCGATTCAGGATTTCAATTTCTCAATGGTGTTTGAGAACCCATGGAATTGGAATTAGAATTGGGTGGGATGGGCATGATCGAAAGTACCAAATTTTTTTTATAGTTTTTTCTATTAGGAAAAATAAATATTGTGACGTAAAATATTTGCGATTGGAAAAAAGAAATAAAGATATTGGGATGAAAATTGCATCGCAAACAAAAAAAGGAAAAATAATCAAATAGCGATAAAATTGAAATGACTACCATTTTATGGTAGAGATTTGAGAGTTTCAAATTTTAATTAGGTCAACTATGATAAGGAATTACGTTCAATTCTAATTTCAAATTCTAAGAATTTCCAAGCACTTGCAATGTCTCAATTCCAAAAGGGTATATTGATTATTACTCCCTTATATAATCCACTTTTTGAAAATTACTCTCTTTTATAATTTTTTTTAAACTTACTCCCACCACATATAACTTTTATGAAATATTGCTCCCATTTTAATGATTCAGATCACAAAAAAGAGAATAATCCGTCCAAAATTTGAAAATTGGAAATAACACTTGTTGGATATAATTACATTGGCCTTTGTTTTATTAAATGACCAATTTAAATTAACCTTTGTGCTCCCAAATTTGTTAAATGGTGATAGATAGATTATTGGATTTAACAAATTTGGGAGCAAGGAGGTTGATTTAAAATGGTTATGTAATAAGACATATGTCAATACAGTTTTAAGTAACAAAAGTTAGTAGCAAATTTCAAGTTTTAGGCGGAATATTTTATTCTCTATGACCAGAAGCATTAAATGAGAGCAATATTTGATGAAAGTTACATGTAGTGGAAGTAATTTTCAAAAAGAAATTATATAAGGGGGTAAGTTTTAAGAAGTGAATTATATGAACGGAAAATGCACACGGTGCCATTGAAGTTTGACATTTTGCCTGAAATACCCAATTTTTAGATCCGAAAAACTTTAAGATGGGATAACTCGTGTTTACAAATTCAGAAAGTGATAACTTTTTTTTTAAATCGATCATCTTTCCGAGAACTACGATTTGAAAAAAATTGTCGTATTTGGGTCCCGTGGTTAGGATTTATTGTATATCAAAGTGTTTTTGACTGAACAAACTTTGAGTGACCATATCTCTTGGTCACGAATTCTAAACTCGACATTTTTTTTTCAAGTCGTAGTTCTCGAAAAGATGATCAATTTGAAAAAAAATCGTCACTTTTCGAACTCGTAACCATAAGTTATGACCTCTTGAAATTTTCTGGATAAAAATTGGGTATTTTGGATGAAATATCAAACAAGGCCGCGTTATATAAATTAGTAATAATGAAGGACGAATGGAAATATTCTAAAGAAAAAAACGTATGGAGTGGAATATAGTAGATTTGGAGGAGTAGGTTGGGCCCAAAACAATGATCTCAATCCGGATATTTTATGCTTTTTCCTTCGGCCGCATACGGATTTGTTTTTAGTAATGTTTACCAGACGCCATCCACTTGTAGTGACGTGATCTACCTTTTCTAAGTCTAGAGATACTCCAATAGGCAATAGCAACCCCATATGTACGATATGGTCAATACGATCCTTTCACTTTTTCTTACACCATTTTGGGTTGAGGTAGCGTAGAATCTCATTTTAAACCATTTATTTCGTTGGAAGGCTTTAGATGAGTTTTTGTGGCCATTTTTAACTGAAAATATTTTTACTATTAAGAGAAAATTATTGATTACAGCCTTATAAAAATCACTTTTTGAAAATTACAGTCTTATAATTTTTTTTTTGAAACGTACAGTCATAATATTATTTATGATCATAAATCACAGTCAGAAAATTAACTTCGGTGGAAAATTGATGCCAATTTAAAATTTTGTGACTTAAGTTCATTTTTTATGACAAAAATACCGTTACCTTCAACCTTTATAAACCCTCTATATTCATCCCCAAATCTGATTTCGCACCTCAATTTCTCTCTAATTCTTCACTTTCTTCAACAATATTACCTAATCTAATTCACCCATTTTCTTCAAATTCTATCCTAATCAATTTAATTGATTTCTAATTCTATTATTTCCATTTTCTCTTAAAATTAATTAGTTTTCTTCATCATCAATTTTCCCCAAATTGAAAATAATTAGGGTTATTCAATTTTGGTAATATGTCTTCAAATTGGTCCGAGAATAGTTCTTCCGCTTGTAGCTCGGGATGTAGTTTTGGAGGGAAACGACCCTGCCATTGTGGTAACCCAGCTCATGGACAACTAACAACCCAGGAATGAGGTTTCAAGTTTGTGATACATACAACCCAGTCACTAAGGTGCGTGGGTGCAAGTTTTTTGAGTGGATTGATATTAATCCTAGTAATTGGCAAAGGGATGTTGTCAATCAAATAATGTTTGAGAAAAAGCGCATGAAAAATGAGGTGTGTTTGTTGAATTATGAGGTTCAGACACTTAAAGAAGAGAGGAAAATGATGAAGATGGAGTTGGACAACGTTAAAGCTGCATTAGAAGTGAGAAAAATGAAAGACAAGGATGGTAGAAGTGGATTTGATTTCATGTCTCTTAAGGTTATTGTCATAACAATAATCATATTGGTTGTATTAAAATGTGTGTAAGTTATAATTTGACAATGTAATTGCCTCTTTCATTATGTATTGGTGGTGTTGTTCAATTTGTAACGAAGTAGCGTATATATTGACAAATGAACTTGTGATGAAATTGGCTATTAATCAAGAGAAATGTATGAAAATTTCAGTTACATTGCATTGTGATAGGCGGCCGCACACTATGCAAAGATAAATTCCCTAGCAACAAATTAATGTAGTACATAGGGGTTGAATCCATAGAGAAACGGTAGTTCTATTAGTTGTTATGATTTTATCGGGATTGGGTTATTATTAATTTTTGGGTGAGAAAATGTAAAGTAAAAACAAACAAGTAAATAAAAGCAATTGTAAATATGATTTAACAAATATGATATAAAAGGAGTCTA
>VHZZ01000153.1:154445-165273 GCA_009801015.1 Silene noctiflora
TGACAAGCTAAATTACAAACTAAGGGATAGATGGCGAAATACCTCCATGATTGGATAGGCACCGCCGTGCTACTGCTACACTAATCTAGGACTAATATCTAAAGATAGACTAAGTTGTAGTTGTTGTTGATGTTTAAGTTGTTCTTTGCTCGGTTTATGAATGTTTCCTTATATAGGCAATCATCCCATGAACCACCACTTAGTGGGGGGAGCAATTTGATAACCGCTTAGCGCCCCTGGATCTTCATTACTTGGCGCTGGATCCAAGACCTTATTATTATTAATCTTGTCTTGGGCTTCATCTTTAGAGTTTCTAGATCATTGTAATCCAGGCCCAATACATCGTACTTCATTCTGCAGGCCCACTCGCCCTTAAAATAATAAATATAGTACCTTACTATATTTGGACGCTAACAAATACCCCCCAGCTTTTAGAGGTGAGATGAAGTTAAACCTCTAGACGTTGAACTTTGAGCAAGACACGTCTTCTTCAATTTCGGGTTTCTTCTGCCAAAAATCCCATTTAACTATCCATTGATGCCATGCTTTGCATACTGTTGAACAAACTACTAAGTTCTTTCATCCTATCCTAGAGAAGATTTGAAGAACCATCAGCGCTTCATTAGTTCCCAGTAAGAACAAGGAATTTGAACATTCTTTATCTTCTTGATAAGGATGCAAATCCTTTTCTTCGTAATCATGTCTTGATCATTTCCTTGAGCTTGACCCCATTTAACTTTCTATCTTCCAATTTTATTTCGTGAAAGATAAAACTGTACTTATGTTTTGCCCAAGGACCCCTAGGTTTTTATACCCATCCTAGAAGTTTAACTATTTTGATGCCTTCAGTCTCATTGCCCCTTCATATGCCACACGCAGACACGATTTGAACACACCTTTTCCACTTCATAAATGCCAGAAACAGTTCCAATCATTTCCCTTTATGAATGAGGAATGTATTTATTCCAAAAATTCCTCCAAAGGTTGCATTAAATTGTCTTTTAGGAACCATCATCTTTGTTGGAATATGAAACTTCTTGATTTTCCGACCCAGGTTGTTGAACTTCATCTTCATCTTCTCCCTCCTCGGAACTGTTAATCTCCATAGTATTTGACTCGCTATCTCCCTTCGGCGGCTTGTCCCGGAACTCTGCGTGATAAAGTTCCTTTTCCTCATAATTCCGGAATTTTGTGCACCCATAATTTAGGGTTATCGTTCTTCCATTCTGCATGGTTCTTATTTTCCATGGTTGTAACGGATCCGGCATCTGAATCTCGCTTGATTCTTACGCCCAACTTACTTTTGGACTTTCTGGATCAAAAGCGAATATCCATGCCCAACACTGGCATGCTCACCTTTGAGTGAATAAGAATTCTGAAGAATATCTTCCTCATAATATCCCTCCTCCCAAAAATTTCATGGAGTTCTTCTCCGGTTGTGGCCGACTTAACTTGGGTAGTCACCGAGAGAAATGGTAGTTTCTCTTTCATCAATTCCCGGGCAAACTATTGTTTATCTATAGTCATTGAACCACTTTCGTAGTTGTACATTGGCCCAACAAACCCCCTTGGTGGTTTCATGTTTTAAGACTTTTAAAGAAAGAGAAAGAAAGAAAAAAGAGAGAGGGAGAGAAAGAAGACTATTCAAACTCTGTTTGACCTTATTTGGAGGATACCAAACCAACTCTTTTTCTTTATTAATAAATTAGTTATACCACGTATTGACATGTCTCTCTTAAGAGTAATCATTATTTTCAGGCGGTGGTTTATTTACCATAACCGTCACGACTCTTATCAAGTCCAATCAGTCTCCAACTGTCTCATTTTTCAAAGGGACATGCAACTTGGTGGAACGCTTCTTCCTTTAATCCAAATTTAGCCCTTTTAACCTTCTTATTATATGATCTTGGTATTCTATTCGCATATTATAATTCAAATCATAACAGCGCTGAGGTATTTTGAATACCCATTTTCATTTTCATTAACCCTAATTACTATTGAGTTTCTTTAAAAGAACCCAATTTCGTTATGTATGGATTAATTCAWATAATCATTTCGTATGRAAATCAAATTAATTTAAAGTTCYGAACTTTAAATAACATACCAGAATTAAAACTTGGGTAAYTTCTCATTACCTAAATATAATTACAATACCATGKAACAACTTATCATTGTTACACAAGCCATTACAAAAATTTAGAAAATACAATGTGACAGCATTATGCTTGTCACACAAAATATTCTAGGCAAGGATTAATCATTTTACCACCATGCTTATACGCAAAGTACACAAAAACATGCCCAAAAGACCTCAAAAATGTATTGAGTGCCTTATAATATTTATACTTCAGCGCCCGACTCAGGATGGATGTTCCCTACGGGAGGATCATCTTCTTCATCACTGTAATCGGTATCTCCATCATCCAAAAAGTCAACTGGATCAGCATTATTCTAATCATACATCGCCAGATGAATCAAAGGCGGTGGTACAAACAACAAAATTCTGTCTTTCTGGAACTCCCATGCAATAGGAATCTGCTCTCTGTAGATAATTACCCATAACCCTGTTAGGGTTTGTTGCAACCCCCATATCAAAGTCTCTTCATGCACTCGGGCCAACTTTCCAAGCCCAGATAACATTAGCCAGACGGCCTATGCCCCACAAACCATGACCATATTCCCTTTAGTCATAGGATCAACCTTATTCATGATGATCCTTAGTAGATCAATATTATCACAAAAACCGGGTACCGGCCTCTCCTTGTCCTCAACCATCGTACCCTCTATCGCTTTAGACAGTTCGGTGTAAAACGGTGAGTCTTGAACAACCTCTAAATGCCTAATAGCAAACCGCTTAAGATCATCATTTAACTGGTCCACTGCCCCTTGTGTTCAGAAGCGAACCAACGCCCGTAATGGATTATTAGATGCTAAAAAGCAATCGTTTTCATCCCATTGAATTGGTACCATTTTTGTTTATATATTTTAAAAGAAGAGTTTTATTTCTTTTAAAACTTTGGAAACTTTTTCCAAAAACTTTTGGTACTCAATTTTCTGATATGACTAAATTAGGGTGAATCCTTGGAATAAGAATAACCCTCCTCTTTAATATAGATAAGGTTGAGGAAATGCTTCGCTCAACCAACCCTAATTACTGTTGGATACGATTCACATCCACTTTTCACACGTTCCTTGCCACGTGGCAATGGCTTGCACCGCTTAATTAGCACGACTCTCAAAGAAGTGCTTTTTCATATGACACGCAAAAACTTCGTTTGACCTTCTAAAAACTTCCGTTATTAAACAATTCCTTTATATTATATATAAAGTTAATTGCCTTTCTCAATTTCTTATTCATTACGAAATCCAAATCTGAAAAAATAAAAAATCAAACCTTTTCTTTCATCGCTTTATACAAAAATACCAGACATTCATGGCATCTTCTTCCATTACTCCCATGACCGGGCTACTCCAAAGCCGTAAACTCTATGGGAATGACCCTTTAGTGATTTACTCTGTGGTAAACTTTCATAGCGCCGTTTATCATTTTCCCGGTTTAGCATTAGACGCTGAACCGAATGATAATGAACTTTTTGACGCAACGTTGGATCCTCTGCTTCAACCCTTCGGGTGTGCCGATGGCGAGAATACCTTATCTGACATTCAAAACCGTTTGAAACACCATTATACGGATACTTTTGACACCTGTCCTCTTGCCTTTCACCCTGATCCTTTTCAGATCAAATGGGCTGGTGTTGCCAACCCAATAAAAGGGTGGTGTAATGGCAAGGTCAAAAACAAAACCCTAAGAGTCGGCGCCTGGAATGGTCGCTTATCCAGGTTTTATGCCAAATGGGTCGATAATCGGATCGACCCGTTTATCAGGTTAGCACATTACAATGTTCTTCCTTTCGATAACACCCTTTGTTTGGTACTGGTGTCCTTGTGGAACCTTGCGCTCAACTGTTTCTTCTTGCCTCAAGGTGCTATGTCCATTACTCTGGCGGACATTAGTTTTCTAACTGGTTCTCTCCAACTGGGAACAATCGCAATTTTATTTCTCTAAATAGAAATAATCTATCCCAGAGGGCAAAAAGCTTTACGCTGGAGCGCTTGCCTTATGGGACCAGCTTTTTTCTAGTGCTGCAAAGAAAGGCTTTTCAGAAGTCAAGGGTAAATTCAAAGACCCTCCTGTTGAGTTTGAAGACATTATCTTCCTTGCCTATGTATTTTCTAGGCTTATAATGCCCAAGAGTGGTGGGTGCGTTCAGAATTTTATTCCCTTAGCCACTGAATCCAGTCTTGTACATGTGAGATCCCTCTAGCCCCTCTGGTATTGGGTATTGTTTACCGAATGATTCGAGACTGTCATCAGATCGCCCGTCGTCCTCATGATGGCGCCAAAGAACCTAGTCTTACCCATTCGTGTAACGCAGTATGTGGCCCCCTTTGGATTTTATCTTATTGGGCTACTTTTTACTTCCCTTATCATAGCGCCATCGACCCTAAGCTGCTTCAGAAGGGTTCTCTTCATCCTAAGCGTTATAGTTATGCTGAGAACCTTATTGACATTACTGACTCCAGCATTTCTAGAACTGTAGACAGCATTGTCAATTCTTTCTTTTGTCAGAAGAATTCTCTTTGTGTTGTAACTCAGTGTTACATGTTGGAGCATTCGCTGAATGAATCCCCAACCTCTATCTTCAAACTATGTTTGCCTTTATGGCTTAGTACCATGGAATTTCCAGTGGCAGAGGAGTCCACTAGGGAGATCTGGGATAGCTTCTTGTGCCCCCAAGATTTTCCCTACATTTCGTTCTTGGCAAACAACTTTGGTGCCGAAGTATATAATCCTTAGCTTGTTGGATGGCAATTTGGCCTAGTTCAATCCTTGGTGCTGTCGTACTTATGGTCTGTGAAAATTCCATGGAATGAGCGAATTAAGCTCAATGTTAAAGATGTTCAACAACTCTATTGTCAACCCATTCCTCCTATCACAGCAGATGATGTATGGCAATATCGCCATGGTGCTGCCACGACTTCTCACCTTCAATTGTGGTCTTCCTCATCTTGGTGCTCGACAGAGAACTTGGCCAAAGCTGTTGGCCGTCTTAAGGAAAGCATTTCAGGTATCCTTACTATATTAGACCTCAAGCATTCCTTTCATCCCAAGGTTCTTATATTTTCCTTTTATTTTCAGCCAAGAATCCTCTCAACTCAAGGTTTTTAACCTTGACAAGCCGTCATGAAATGTCACCCAGCTTTGTCTCAGCAAATCGATCAGCGCCTTCAATACAAGAGCTTATGATCAATCTCTCTGCTCAGGGGAATTTCAATATTCCTTCCACCGCTTTTGTTCCACAAACGGTGGTTGGTCAGCCTTATTTCGCAAGGGAGGATGAACAACCTGAAGTCTCTGATGAAACGGTTGAGGAAAACCCCCTCATTTGGAAGCGACCACTCTCTTCATCAACACGAGGTAGTCCTAAGCGCAAAAAAACATCAGCGTCCGATTCAAGTGCTTCAAAGGCTATTACTTCTCCTATGGTAGAGATTGGTGATCAGAACCCAGAACCTAGCAGCCACACCCAAAAGGATGCCCCTACTGTTGCCCTACCTTCTGTGCTTATGATTCATTCTCAAGGAGATCAACCACCCACTTAGGACCTCATGGATCAAATCATGGATACCCCCCCAGAATCAAGAGTTGGTACCAACGTTCAAGGTTCCTTCTCCTATTCAGCGCAGGGAAGTTCTTCCTGAATAACAACAAACGACTATGACTCATCAGGAAGAACCATATGTTCTAGTCTCTCACGAGCAGCCATCCCAGGTCTTCCAAGTCATCATCAATTCCTTAGAGGAAGACTCAGCCAGGGATACTAAACTGGTATGTACACCATCGCCCGCCAGGCATACTCTTCAGGAATATTTCCTTGAGAGGCTTACCCCCTGGCGCTTTCTTGGCTTGAACAATCTCCCATGGGAAGAACTTCTACAAGCTCTCCCTTGGCATTCCCTCTTATTGCCAAGCTGGAATGTCTTGCATTGTTGCCAACTAACAGGGAGTTGCTTCAACAACTTTATGACCTATGCCAAGTCCCTAGGAATTCTTCTCCCTTTTATTCTCAGGTCAAAAATCGAATCACTAAGATTAGGGAACTTCAGGCCTCGGCTCTAACTGATTTCTCTCGGTACGAGAAGTTGAATGAACAACTCTTTTCCGAGACTTGTTCTGTTCAGTCTTTGTGTTGCCAAGCATCCCATGCTTTCGACGCTCATCGTGAAAGTAAGCGTCAGATTAAGGAGCTTGACCAGAGAATCCATGAAACTGAGAAATCCCTCAAAGAGATGAAGGCACAGCGTCATGAATTATCCAAAGGGTTATTCACTCTTCCCCCTTTTCTTAGGCAACCAGTTCATCAGATCCAGGCTCGGATAGAGAACAGTAAGGAGCATACTTCTTCCATTCAAGAACAACTCTTACAAATGAAGCGCTCATGGGATGCACGCTTTAAAGCCATTTCTGATGAAATTACCAGTTTTATGGCATTCGTACGACAGGCTAAACATTCTGAGGGTTGGTTTTATGCAATCAATGTAATGCCCTCATGTTTTCCCAAAACTCTGGATATCTATTTTTAATATTTGTTGCGTAAATCTCCCAAGTGCTGGGATAATAGAATTTCAAAAATTTACCATTTATGTTTCTTTTCATAAGTGTCCATCTAAATGTTGCAATACATACGCATTTCCTGAAAGTACCTTAATAAATTTAAATGGTCCTTCCCATGTAGGTGACCATTTCCCATAGAAGTGATCTTTATACCCTTCTGGTAAGATCACTTTCCAGACCAAATCTCCTAATTTAAAAGATTTCGTCTTAACCCTAACATTATAAGCTTTGGCTGTTCGAATTTTATTTTTTAATAAATTAGCCAACGCTTGCTCTCTTAGATGTTCAAGATACAAATTAGCAACAATCATAGATTCGGAATAAGACTTCAAATCTAAAGAATTTTGATGTAAAAATCGAGCAGATTCAACATTGACTTCTGCTGGAATTACAGCATCATGACAAAAAATTAATTGGTAAGGAGTGTACCCTATAGCCCCCCTTTTTGAAGTTCTATAAGCCCGCAATGTATCCAGCAACTTATCATGCCAAACTCTTGGACTATCCTCTATCATTTTGGCGATACCAGCTTTAATCAACTTATTTGTTGATTCAGCTTGTCCATTTGCCTGAGCATACTAAGGAGTAAAGTTTAGTAATTTTACCCCAAACTGAGAAGTAAATTCCAGTAGCGCTGGACCATTACAAACCGGCGCTTGATCCACTGTAATGGTCTCTGGGACACCGTATCGAATGAAAATGTATTCTTTCAAAAATTCCACTAGATCTTGAGTTTTCACTGTTTTAAAGGGTCTAGCTTTTACCCATTTAGTGAAATAATCCGTAATGACCACCAAATACCGGTGACCTTTAGAGGATGGAGGTAAAATTTCTCCAATCATATCCATAGCCCATCCACGGAAAGGCCATGGTTTAATTACAGGTTTTAAATCCTGTGCTGGGACCCTACTTCGGTGTCCATAGCGTTGACACGCCTTACAACCTTTTGCATAAGTAATGCAATTTTCCAAAATGGACGGCCAATAAAACCCATGTCGACGAATCAACCATCGCATTTTTGGGCCGGACTGATGAGCGCCACACACTCCTTCATGTACTTCAGCCATATCTAATAACGCATCATCAGCGCCTAAGCATTTTAATAATATACCCTGTGAGTCTTTTCTTATAAAGGATGCCTTCCATAAGAAAGAATCCAAATGCCTTCTTTCTTAGTTTTGGATACAAACCTTTTTTAGACGGACTATTTAGGATAGTTATGATATCAGTCCTCCAGTCTAAGGATTCATCCAATATATCCACCTTACAAACTTCCATTGTAAAGTCAACATTATCTATGAGAAATGTTTTTGCTAATCGATCTATTCTGTCAGACATTTCAATTTCATCAGGGATATACCTAGATTCTATTTGTGCTAATTGATTAGCTATTGAAGTTTGGTCCCTTAATACATGGATACATTTAATTTTACGAAAAATCTTAAACAAACACTCTACCTTTAGCATGTATTTTGATAAAGGAATAGATTTACATTTAAATAAACCATTAACCTGATTGATAACCAACTGGAAATCCCCTAGAATCCGAATATTCAAGGCTTCTAATTCGATCAATCGCTCAAGTCCGGTGATCAACGCTTCATATTCTACTTTATCATTCGTTCCATTACCGTTTAAAGTAACTGATATTCTCCATTCTTTTCTCATAGAAGAAATAATAATAACTCCAGCGCCTGATCCATGTGTAGTGAAAGATCCATCAAAATACATTTCCCAAGCCGTAGAGTTATTGTTATCCAATGTTTTTTTATCTAAACATGGATGTTCGATGAGGAAATCAGCTAATACTTGACCTTTCATAGCCCTTTGTGGGATATAAACCAAGTCAAATTGCAACAAATGAACGCTCCATTTGCTTAGACGCCCTTTTAATAAAGGTTGAGATAACATGTGTTTCATCACATCTAACGCTGAAACTGTTTCTATAGTATGCGCCATAAAATAGTGTTAGAGCTTAACTGAAGCATCATAGAGACTTAAGCATACCTTTTATAAGTATGAATATCGCTGCTCCGTTTCTTGAAGAATTCGACTTAAGTAGAATACTACTTGTTCGAATCCTTGCTCATTTTCCTGTGATAGCATACAACCAATTGACTGGTCAGCAGCTGACAAATATAATCGCAATGTTTTCCCTGCTTTTGGAGAAATTAAAACAGGTGGATTAACCCAATATTTCTTAATTTGGTCAAAGGCTTCGTGATCACTACTACAAATTTAGGCAATAACAACACCCTATTAACAACGCATATTGAAGAATTATATGTAACACCGTTGTTAATCAGGTTAGTGTATTTTGGCGCAATTATGTGAAAAGTAATAACAACGTTTATTACTTCAAAACCGTTGTTATTATTAATAACAACGGTTTTCATTTTAAAGCCGCTGTTAATAGTTGAAGGGGAGATCAACGGTTATTTCTTTAAAACCCTACTTGTTCTTACTTTTAACAATGGTTTATTTGGATAAAACCATTGTTATTACTTATAACAACGGTTATGGAAAGAGGAACCGTTGTCAATATTTTCTTATACAAATTAAAAACAAAAACAAACACCAAAATACCACGCAAACACAAACACAAACACTCTCCCTTACCGTCGTCTGTTGTCGTCGTCGTCGTCGTCGTCGTCTCTTTCTCATTATCCCTGTCATTGTCATCGTTGTCGTCATCTCTTTATCATTGTCTCTGTCACTTTCGTCGCCGTCGTCGTCTCTTTATCATTATCTCTATCTCTTTATCAGGTATATATCTATCTCTTAATATTTTCTATAATTTTTGTATTTTGTTTTGGTTTGTTTGATGTTGCTGATGATTTTATTCAGTAGTTGTTTTTGTTTGTTTTTCCTCTTTAGGGTTTTAGGATTTATGATGTTGCTATCAAAGTCTCTGCATGTCTTTGGGGTTTTTAGCCTACGTTTTCCTCTTTAGGGTTTTAGCCTACGTTTTCCTCTTTAGGGTTTTAGCCTACATATCCTTTTAGGGTTCTCTGTAATTATTGTGGTAKWGATGATGGGTGATGAGTTGATTCAAAGGTGGATTACTRCTGGGTAACCTTAGTATTAGAATATAATGCAAATATCTTCATTAAGTTTARATGATCCTAAGTTATCTCAACTCTAAGTACTCTGCATGCATAAACTGACTTAGCATTTGCACAACAAAGGAAATATCTGGTCTTGTAATTGTCAAGTAGATAAGCTTAATTGCTTATTAGCCTCATGTAAATATTTGGTCTTGTAATTGTTAGGAAGAATTACTCCCTTGTTTATGACCAAAGGAACTCTGAGACTCCTCTGTTTGTCCAAATTCTTTTATCATGTCTATAATGTATTTCTTCTGAGATACAAAAATCCCTTGACCAGTCCTTGCTACTTAAAATTTTTTCGTAATTAACTTATTTAATTGCTTGCCATTATTCATATATAAAAATATGGAAAATTGGTGYAAAGGTGTTGTAGTGAATGATCTCGAGGCAGATAGAGAACTCTTCCTAGCAGATTATGTCAAAGCAAGAACAGATGTTATGCATATGGGTTGGTTTGRTCAACATAAAGAARYCGAGTTCAATGRCAACTGCAGCCAATCCCAAAATGAGGTTTTAAATAATCAAGATCTCATTACAACCATCTTTCGCCATCTTCATAGCTGTGCRGATAAGGCAAAKATGRCCGTGGTATGTAAATCTTGGGCTYRATTGTTTCTTTTTTATCCGAATTCAMCTGGTGTTCTGTTTAAGTACTTCCTTACTTTACGCGGAAATGATGTCAATGGCGTGAGGATAATGCGTAGGAATGGTAAGATAGTTTYCAAAAAATGYAAGTGCTTTATGACGGATAATCAGGCAGCCAGATTTATCATGCATTTTCTGTAATACTACGGTTTTCTATGCCTTTGGTTACTCGACCGAGTAGGACTTACTCTGTCGAGTAAGTTTATGTAAATTGGAATCAAAGTCTGTCTGTCTGGTACTCGATTGAGTACTCTTGGGACTCGATCGAGTAGCCTGCTTACTCGATCGAGTAAGTATTTATTACTGGCCTGTTTAGTCAGGGTTTGCTAACAACGCGAGATTAATTATTATTACGGCCGACGGTTTTCTTGTTGGAACCTCACATACACTATGTGAA
>VHZZ01000153.1:180496-191136 GCA_009801015.1 Silene noctiflora
TAGTAACAACGGTTATTTACCTTTGTTAAAGCTTCAACAACTGGTTTTTAAAAATATTTAACCGTTGTTAAAACTTTTAACAACGGAGGCTTCAACAACGCCCGTGTTTTGTTTTAACAACGGTTAATAGTCGTTGCTGTAGGCTGTTTTTATAGTAGTGGATGGCACTCTTTTCAACAAATGTTTCCTCCTTCTTTAGACGCAATAATGGGGAAAAGATTTTAGTCTTTCCAGCCAAATTTGCAATAAAACGCCGGACATAATTCACTTGTCCTAAAAACCTTTGTAATTCGGTTTTATTAGTTGGTGGCTTAGCGCATTATCGCTTTGGCCTTATTTTTATCAATCTCGATCCCTCGCTGGTGGATCAAAAATCCTAGAAAATTTCCAGCGCTAACGCCGAAAGCACATTTCATTGGGTTCATTTTAAGGTTATATTTCCTCATCCTTTCGAAAGCTTGTCGAAGGTGATAAAGATGCTCATTAAATTCATTTGACTTAACGACAACATTATAAATATATATAGCAATTGATTCCCCAATTAAATCACGTAAAACACAATTCATTGTTCGCTGATATGTATCACCAGCGTTTTTCAATCCAAATGGCATGACTACCCATTCAAATGTTCCTAATGAACCAAGACATTGAAATGTTGTTTTATAACAGTCTTTTTCTTCGATCTTGATTTGATAATACCCGGCATACCCATCCATAAATGTCAGATATCTATGTCGAGTAGTTGCATCAATTAAAATATCCGCCAAAGGCATAAGATATTCATCTTTTGGGGTGACTTTATTCAAATCTCTGAAATCGATACACACCCGTATTTTTCCATTCTTCTTATAACTAGAACTATATTGGCAATCCATTCCACGTATTTAACGGGTCGGATAAACCGTGCTTTCAGAAGTTTACTAACTTCCTCCTTAACAGCCTGATCTGAATGACTTCAGATGACATTCGTCGAGGTTGTTGGATTACAGGCTTCCATCTCGGTTTAATTGGTAAACTATGCCTTACAATACTGAGGTCAACGCCTGGCATTTCATGATGTTCTCATGCGAAACAATCTCTATATTCAAAAAGAATTGTTATCATTGCCTCTTTCTTCTCAATTGACAATTTCTGACTCATGTATGTGAATATAGGTACCTCTGTAGTACCCAGGTTCACTTCTTCTAAAGGATCTTGTGATTCCTTTCTTATGTCGTCATTCCTCACCCATGGTCTTTCTACCCATGTTAGTGGTGGATCCAACTTAGTCTGTCCCTTTTCCGGACGCAAATCATCAACTATTTCTATAGAAGAGTCATTGATTTCTAAATTGTAATTCTTATTAAATTGCAAAGTCATTACAATATTCATAGAAATAAAAATAAACAGCAATTACTACATTCTAGTAATTAAACGGGAGTACACTCAATTCCTGAGATTCTGTTTCATCCATTGGACCTTCTTCTTGAATGTCCTCTAATTCTTCAATTCGAATTTGATTGAGCTTATTGAAGATTTATTTTGTTCTTCTAGGTCCACCATTTGCCATTGATCAAGCGCTTCCGCTCTTGGCGCCGAGCTCTGTCCCTTAGAATCATTATTCAAATTAGTCACATTTATTTCAACTGTTGGCACATCAGCATAAATAATTTCATACATTTTGCCATTCCACATGACTAATAATTGATGAAGGGAAGAAGGAATAGAATAGGTCTTATGTAACCAGCTCCTCCCTAATAATATATTATAAGTAGTTATACTCTTAACCACATAAAAAGGCATCGTTTTTCTACACGATCCCACTTTGATTGCTAATGATATAATCCCCTCACAACATTCTGTAGTCCCAGTAAAACTAGTAACCGACGCTTTACAAGGAGTTATATCCTTCTCCGTTTTTCCTACCAACTGAAGAATAACGATTGGCACAATGTTAACAGTAGCGTCATTATCAATTAAAGCCTTACCCAATATTTGGTTTTCCAATTTGACTTTAATGTACAAAGGTTTACAATGGTCAGTATCTACACCTCTTCTAACAAATAAGGCTTTAATAATCTCATTAACCTCCTGATCTGTAAGGTCTCTATTTAATGCGTCATTACGAATAAAATTACTCGCTATTACACAATCAGAAATACCTGGTACCGGCGACTCTAAACTTCTATTACATGATCTTTTAGCACTGAATTCCTTTGGAAGCATTGTTACCATCATGCATTCCATAGTTCCAGTTTCTAATGATCCAAACTGCATTGGTTTGAGATCTTCATCAGTCACCAATAAATCCAACTCTGAGTCTGAGAAATCCCCCAGGTCATCATCTTCCTTGTCGGCTCCCATAACTTGATTGCTTAGCTTATCAATGGCGTCAACACAAGCCTCGACACCTTTGTCGATTTCATTCTTCATTGCTGCTTTTTGGTCTTGGACCCTGATATCTGCGACCATAGATTCTTGCATCAATTGCATTTCAACTTTAGCTCGAGCATTAGCTGCCAATGCTTTAGCATGCTTCTTCTTTTGATTTTTGGTTACCACCTTTTGTACAGGGATATTGAGTTGATTCTTCAATTCCCCCAACGGCTTCCTTATAGTGCCTAGCAGTTGCATCCCTTTTGGGCCCTTGCTTGAACTACCAATCTCCAAATCTTGAATTCTCTTCATTGACCGACACTGGTAAGTTGGAACCCATTTAGGATCATTTGGTATGGCTTGAATTCGAACAAGCTTAAAGTGTAGCATATCAGCACATCAGAAGCACATATTTCTTTGAAGGTTCTTCATGCATTGAACCAGGCGTGAATGAGATGGATCCGTCTCTAACACATCCTTATAGAACTTGGAAGTTGTACCTTCATCTGTCTTACCAGATTTTCCTTTCACAACTTCCATAATTTTGTCTTTCCCAGCAAGATCCAAAGCTTCTTCATCAATTGGAAGAATAGAAAGTTTCCCTTTCTAAACCAGCTTGGCTAAGAAAGCCCGGAAGGCCTGACACTTGTCAGTAGTCTGGAGTCCAGTCATATGCCACTTGCAAATCCCCTCCATTTTAACATTATCCACCTTTGGGAAGACCAAAAAACGTTGGTCTATAAGGTGATCGAACAAGCGCTGTGCTCGCTCCTCCTGCAAATCATCAGCAGAAATAGCTGATTTAGAAAAGTCGAACATATTGCATTCAAAATTCAACACTGAGAAAGGATCATCATCAGTCTTGACATTGTCCCCACTTGAAAACAAATCTGACCATTATCAATCAAATCCTGCAAAGTATTTTGAAATAAAAAAACAATTATTTGTAGTGTGAGATCGAGCATTATGCCATAAACAAAAAGTTTTTCCTTTTGTTTTCAGCGTTGAAGGAACTTTATGATTCCCTTTTATTTTAATAATGTTATTCGCATGTAAATGCCTGAAATGTTTCTCCCCTTTAGTTATATCAAACGTATAGAGGCGTTTTTTAGTATTTTTCATATATCTATTAGCAGAGATCTCTTTACGCTCTAAAGGTGCACACTGAAAAGGAGGTCCTTTCGTAATTTCTGCGATATTTATTTCACAAAAATCTTCCTCTTCTTCAAAGTTCATACAGTTGAACGCCTTATCTCGTTGCTGACTTTCTTCACTCAATACTTGCTCATACTTAGTTACTGACTCAGATTCTCCATGTCCATTAAGAAATTCATCATTAGGAGTAGACCTAGAACAAGGACTTTTCAAGTTCCCTTCATGGGTAATCTCCAATGAATCATTGCTAGACACTTTTCGTAAGGATATATTTTCAGTCTGAGCGTTCTTCTCTTTACTGAGATCATCCGCTTCTCTCATTCTAGATTTAGATCTAGTTGAGTACATTTCCCCACTTATATATGAGTTTTATTATGTTAGAAGGATCAATTAATCCTCCCATTTTGGTCACCAAAAACTTGTTTGTGTGAAAACAAGATTAGTACCTCTAGATACCTTGGAGGTCGTAACTACCTTCCTACACTTTGTGATCTACCCTTGTATGCAAGGGTTCGAGCCACGGTTGTAGATGCGTAATCTAATTAATGTTAAATTACTTATTCTAATTTAACACCTTCGATGGTGAATGATATAATTACCAACTAAAACACAAGAATTTCCAATGATACTTATATATCAAGAAAAACCAATAAYACAACACAAACTAAAGTCCTCACAAGGGATCCTTGTGGATAGTGACAAGCTAAATTACAAACTAAGGGATAGATGGTGAAATACCTCCATGATTAGATAGGCACCACCGTGCTACTGCTACACTAATCTAGGACTAAGATCTAAAGATAGACTAAGTTGTAGTTGATGTTGATGTTTGAGTTGTTCTTTGCTCGGTGGATGAATGTTTCCTTATATAGGCAATCATCCCATGAACTACCACTTAGTGAGGGAGCGGTTTGATAACCGCTCAGCGCCCCTGGATCCTCATTCCTTGGCGCTTGATCCAAGACCTCATTATTATTAATCTTGTCTTGGGCTTCATTTTTAGCGTTTCTGGATCATTGTAATCCAGGCCCAATACATCGTACTTCATTCTGCAGGCTCACTTGCCCTTAAAATAATAAATATAGTACCTTACTATATTTGGGTGCTAACACTTATTCATTTGTTTATTTTTTTGTAAGATTTGTTTTAATTAAAGGTAAATAAATAAGTGAGACGAATAAAATATATTAATGATATAATCAGGAGTATAAAAAATACTTCATCTTAGTTGTCCTGTTGAGCAATTCGCAATTCGCAATGCTAAATATTCTTGAGCAATTCGCAATGCTAAATATATTAATGATAAAATATATTAATGATATAATCAGGAACCAATTATTTATATGAATAGAATGGTCTTTCACCAAAATAAGTGATATTAGATTAATATAGGTAGATTTGATCCACCTAGACTTGGTACATTATTAATTATCTATATAACTTTTTTTATTGTTCCTTCTTATTGACTTATTATTGTTTTGAGTGTATAACCACTTCTATATATTGAGAAATTCCTTCTCCTTGATTTATTATCATATATTATATATACATATAATGATTTTAGGATGATTATTAGATTTCTTGTAATTTCTAATTTATTTTAACAAAAAAATAAGCTTCCTATATCTAACCAAATGGTATAATAATATTATCTATACAAATTTTCTGCATAACCAAATGGTAAACATTGATCTGCTAGAATTTACGAGAAGCGTTAGATCAATCCCCCATCCCCTATAAACTAAAAGAAAATGTATTCACAATTTTCCCAATTTTCCCTCCAAAATACACTATACCTAAATAAGGAAACAAATGTATTTATGGATGCTACAAAGTTCTCCATTAATAAGAAAACATATGAAAATTAGAGTTATACAATGTTATAAATTAACTTAGAAGGACAGCACTAATTTTGTAAAAAAAAAAAATTACAAAATATTAAATAGTTTAATGGCCATGACACCTTTTTTTTCTTCAAATTTGATAGTATATGATACCCTTTATAAATCAAGATATATACAAGTATTAAAAATAAGTTTTGTTGATTGAAAAAGTATTATAATCAATATAAACCATAGTTTGAAAAATAGAGAAATATAGTATTTTATTTGAAATAATGTTCAGTCCCTAGAACTAGAATAGTTTGATTACAATAATCAATCGATTATAGGATAGAAAATGTGTTATATTTTGACGTTTAACAGAAAAATGTAATATAGAGTTTCAATTTTCTTTCTCATTTATATAATACTAATAACATGTTTTAAGCATTATATTAAGCTTTAATTTTCTTTCTTAAACTCCGCTTATATATCTCTTCTTTAAAACCATGTAATTGCATGGGATCTAAACTAGTGAAAGTATTATTAGAATTAGAATAGTAAGAGCTTATTGCGTCTAAAGTAGCTTTATCATTTTAATGAATTTACTAAACCATATAGGCTAATCTGGCACTATTAATGATATTTTTAATTTTGATGGGATGCACTTGAATATTCTAAATGCTAGTGGAAAGAAAGGAGTTGATACCGGTGACATCATTTCCACTTGTTTACGTTTCTTCTAAATCAAACTAAAATATCCCAAATTTTTTAACATTTCTCAACGGTTTACACAATAATTATGTAAAATATGTAAAATGAATCTACCAAAGAATTGTTTATTTGCATTTCAAAATCACGAATTGGAAGTTTCTAGAGATTGATAAATAATTCTCTTCGTTTCGGTCAATTATTATTATTTATTTTTTAGACACTATTCATAAGGTAAGAGAATTTGTGAAGACAAGGAATCAAATATGAACAATCAATAATGAAGGAAATAAACTCCATTGATGGAGAGCGCAATAGATTGAATTAGGGAGAATTGTTTAGCAATGGGAAAATGTAGAGAGAAGATGTAAATAAAGAAATGATTGTATTAACTTATGTGAAAGTACATGAAGTCAACTTGGAAAATAGGAACAAATGTAATTGGTGATTCAAAGGCTTGGTAAATCTGCTAATTGCATACTCGACTTCAATGGCGTGGTTTGATACCACTTTAGGAAGGAAAAAGAGGGAAGGGAAAATAGATTATGATTGTTTGGATAAGAAAAATGATGAGAGACAAAGATGGAAGGGAAGGAAGGAGGGGGATGGCAGAATGGATGATGTCAGGATTTTTTTTTTTTTTTTCTTCTGGGCAACTGTGAAAAATAGGTTTTATACATATGACCGACTCATTTGGTCAAATGCGCTTATTTTACTAATAGCATAAACTAAAACAACAAGGTAACTACATCGGCTAACAACAGTGTGTTGATGACGTACGACTAGCTGCACACGGAAGTCAACTTCAACATCAACATCAACATCAATATCAATATCATTCTTGAAGGGATGATTATAGCTAGCCAAATGATCGATTATCTCATTACATGGTATTCTATTCTCATGCAATTATATCATTTCCATAAATCAAATCCATCATATTATAAAGTTCATGATCTTGTATGGCAGAGATTACGTTTAAAGAGTACAAGGCTATTTGATTTGGCCAAAATATTACGTGTCGGGTTTGGAGGTATTTAGTGGTGGTTTGGGCTGCTCAAAACAGGGTATGCGCGAGTGGTGTATGGGCTGTCTTGGGCACGATTTTTGGTTGGGTTTAAGGAGGGGACTTGGCCGGGTTTGTGAGGGTTTGAACCTGGGGTAATGGGGGAAGGAATTTGGTTAGAACCTCATCGAAATTCGAATCTAAAACGAAATTAAAACGGGTCCAAAAGTGAGCTAGAAATCGAGTATAAAAACCGTCGTAAAAATCGAGTTTTTATTACAATTTTAAAACTATTTAAATGATTTTTCAAATCAAATGCTCAAAACATCAGAAATATTTATTTCATTTTTAATAAAATAAATTCAAATCAAAACAATAAAATGAATTTGTTAGCGAAAAATACTAATTTAAATGCCATTTAAATTAATTAAAATGAAGTGTCATCGACAATGGCCATACTACATCGTAAAACGAGCTTTCTAAAAATGACAAATGCCAACTAAATGTACTATTGTCCTGTCATCATAGAGTGTTTGTCGGAAGCCTATAAATGGCAGTATCAACAGATACAAGTATCTATAGAGTCCTCACTTTGACTAAGGCATGAACGAGCGAAAGTCAAAGTATACCCCAAGTCCAATAACCTGAGGATTCCGTGGGTCGTTTATAGTCCATTAGACTAGCGTATATAAGTTCGTCAGCCATAAGAAGAGATCATGGCTGAAACCTGGTTCTAGATGCCCCATCCTTTGCTATTAAGCATTGAGCATCGATCATATTCATCTGGTCATCGACCCATTACTTTGCATTTAATGTGGGTTGATATCCTCAGGTGCCTACGTATCTGTTGTGGCGGAATCAAACCCGTATAGTAGTTCGACATCTGCTGGCCTGTAGCCTTTTTGCTGCTTCGGCCAAAATCCTTTGAACATTATGTTCTCGCTGGTGCTTGTCGAGCTTGATTCTGAATCTTTGGTATTTCGTTGTGGATTACTTGGTCTAGTGGATGTCATCTATTCATTTTCTTTAACGGTCTCTAGAGCCAACGACTACAGAGCCCCCAGTTGGAGCGTGCATACGTGCTCAAACTTCATCATAACTTAAATAACATATAACTCATGTAGCATATCGAAATAGATCATTGATCCAGGTTGTAAACATCGTTTGAAAAATAGAAATGGATCATCGACTCGAAAGATAAACATAGTTTAAAAACAGGGATGGATCATCGACCCGAACTATAAACATCGTTTGAAAACATGAATGGATCATCGACCCGAATTATAAACATCGTTTTGATAATAGGAAAACATCATTCATTTAAAAAAGAGAAGAAGAAAAAATCTCTTGAAAATTGAACGGGCCATCGGCCCAAAACATCATTTTAATGGATAAAAAGGGTCATCAACCAAGATCTCACGGAAGGGAATGGGTCCTCGACCCGAATAATAAAGTTGTCTTAGAAATTGAAATGGGCAAACACCATTTGATAACTTAGAAATAGGTCATCGACCTGAATAAAAAGGAAACTTCGAAAATAAGTTTTTAAAATTTCAGAATTCCGCATATGATGGGTAGACACGACTTGCATCTCGAAATTTGACTCGGACCGTAGGACCCATAGTCAAAGTGGGCGTAGCCAACTACCTTCAAACAAAAAGAAAATACAATCCGTAAGTGTGTACGAGTTTTAATTCGAATATCGGCTCGCTGAGGGTAGAAATGTAAATTGACCACTCCGTCGCGCGAAACAAGAACAAGTTGTGCTCGCGCGAAAATGATGTAAAAATGATCCGAGAGGGCCGAAGGCCCGAGGGCATGCACACTGAGGCCTAGGTCGGTGGTATGGGGTGGCGTCCACACTATGTGGGTTTCCTAGTTGTGCTCGCTTTCCTAATTCTGGTGGATTTACTTATTTTGGCTTCTTACATTTCTATATAAGGGGACTATTGCTTGATTAGAAGTTCATATTTTCCATAACCCTTCTTCTCACGTCTTCTTTCAAAACTTTTCTAAGCTATGAATCCATTGTTTGGGATGATGAAAGGGTGGGCCCAAGATTTCAAACGGCGAGAAACACAAACTTTGCTTGACGCAGGGTTTAAACAAATATTGGTGCAGAAACAAATCACGCCACAAATCGTCTTTCTAGACGTTTGTTTGAAGAGGTGAGATCTCATCAACCATGTCTTTGTCTTTCCCGAATGAGATATTTTCCCTCTACCTAACCAATTCGCTATCTTAGGAGAGTGGAAAAACACAGAGGAACCTGCAATTCCCGACCGCATTCCGGATTGGGTGAGAAAATACCGCGATTATCTCGGTCGATCGCGTGATGAGGCACGAAGTATCGTCGAGGGGGAGCGAGTAAACTTGCTCGTTTTGGCCCACAAATTTTGAAAAGCATATGATCTTGCAGTCCCTACAGTTTATCGCCGCCGACCCTTTGGGCTTATCCTGCTACATATTTACTACTATGAGGGTAGCATAGAAATACCATCTTGTAGGGGACAAGCCAGACTAATTCTAATTGTGTAGTAAATGGAGGGTCACTCAAACCTGACTTGGATCATCTTGGCTGAGACTATTAAAGGCTTGGATGCTCGGAAGGCCAATCCAA
Organism: Silene noctiflora; assembly: GCA_009801015.1. Lineage (NCBI taxonomy): Eukaryota > Viridiplantae > Streptophyta > Magnoliopsida > Caryophyllales > Caryophyllaceae > Silene > Silene noctiflora. Next base: position 190,164 of record VHZZ01000153.1, read on the forward strand.
CTTTGATTATACTGGGTCATCCCGTCTTCTAGAGGTTTTTCTTCCTGGCCCATTTTCTTCTCTTATTTCACTCGTTTTTTTCATTTTTCTTTTTTTTCCGCCTTTCTTCCTTTTTTTCTCTTTTTTTTGTTCGCCCTCTTTTCCATCTACAGGCACGGCTCTTCGAGTGACTTTGTATAGTAGATCGACCACCTCTGTCCGAGAAATATCATGTGAGACGTTTCACCAGCCGACCTTCGAGGTGCATAACTAGCCGATCTGCTACTTATCGGCACGAGATACTAATCATTGGAGCAGCATCTCACGTTCGTTGGACCCTACCTTTGCTCGACATAAACTCTTTCACAGGCCTCTCCGATATTGAAAGAACGAGACACATTCCGCTGTTGGGCTTGGACCAACCCATTTACATCTATCCAGACCGAGTACTTCGACAATTCGGCGGGCGACAAATGATTCCAGCAATTGAGGAAGCTCAAGGCCCACATTTTGATGTCTCTCGCTCCAGATGCTAGACGTGGCTTTATGCTTATCATCGAAGGACCCTTTAGCACATTCCTGAGCTTATACCCTCAACAAGGGTTTCTCCTTCCGACATGAAGTGGGTTATTGAGCCCTATTTTGAAGCTAGGAGGAATTTACGGAGGGATAATGCCGTAGACTGGAAGTATTACAACGAGAGACTAAAGAATCAAGGATTCTTCAATGAACCGACTCCGACTGTGACTGAGCCTGAGCCTAGGACCGACAACAATCCTTAGATTGACTCAAGGGTGTTAAATGTTTGGAAAAGGCTGGGTACAAGGGTCGGTGATGGGCCGACCTTGGCTGAGTGACTTGGTCCTCAACCGAGTGTGAATGACAGATTGGGCCTTCGTGAAGTGATAAGTACTTTATTTATGTGATTTTACCCCCTCTATTAGCTTTGTTTTACATGATAATTTGCACTTGCTTAAGTGTTTTTAGAGCTAAT
>VHZZ01000153.1:251934-264844 GCA_009801015.1 Silene noctiflora
TTATTATTAATGTCTTAATAATGCATGCATGATGCTTAGATCTAAATTTTAATTAAATTGATAATCTAATTAGAGAAGTCTAATTAGGATTATGGTCTTTCAGGATTCACAAAGGTATTGGCAAGAATCGTCCATACATCAAAAGAGGTTTTGGCATGCGGAATCAAGGGAGACACAGATATGTCAAGAGTACCAATAAGAGCACCGTGGATAAGTTTATCTTGACGAACCCAATCAAGTTGATTACTCGGGATTGGTGGTTGATTTTGTGTCAGGGTAATCTCCTTTGAGATACTTGAATAAGTCGAATCCATCAAGGATGTTTTCGATCTGATATTCTCATGTTCGGTAAATGAGAGGGGTAAGTTTGGTGTAATTTGAGAGGTTGAGGATGATGAAGGGAGTCTTAGGGTCATTTGGATTAGCCAACGTCGAACTGTCGTTAAACATGACGGGCAAGAAAGAAAAGTTATTGTGAGGAGATCGTTTTGCTCGATGATACCATGTAAAAGAAGAAGAAGATACGGAAAAGCTTGATGATATTAACAATCAATTAACCGGTATTTATACAACCTTTGGACGAGTATAACGAAAACACAATAATACAAAAGATACGAAATGCACTGCTAAGCGGAAACCGAATAATACGAGATAATTACAACCTTGGAGCACAAGACAATAAATACAATAATGTAACACCCCCATACTCTGAGACACCTTACCAATGACTACCTCCGAATATAGGGATGCTACCATCTCGGTTACCCAAGGTAGTGAACATCATAGAAATCATAATGAAACAAATATAAAGTTTAACTTATTAAAAGGTTACAACTGAAAACGTGTCAAAACAAAAACCAAACCAACAATCTAACTATGATAACAAAACTAGCGTATGCGGAAGCTAAGACTACAAAAAGAAAGTGATGACTCTGCCCCTGCCAAACCCGCGTCAACAGCAACCATGGAAATCATCATCACCTGCTAAACCGACTACTCACCATCCCCGAATGGATCGCCACAGTTTTGAAAACAAACATGGGGTCAGTCAACTACACAATAATATACAATATCATGCATAAACCAAACATTCAAAACAATCAGTAACTTCCATCTCCAATCTCCATCATAACCAATAACTGACTACACATCGAAGTGTGTAGCCCTGTTAGTGGGGACCACGGCCTTACCACCAAAATCCTCGCTCACTCATGAGCAAACCCAGTTCCTTAATGTGCACATCCCTCCGCGCCGAGAGAACGCAAGAAGCGAACAATAGGGGGTGAGACCATCTCTCGCAATGGCTCCAAACCAACCAACTCCAACACCAACAACCACCACCATCCACCACATACAACAGCCACAACACACATAAAATAACCAATACAAAGATCGTCACATTAATCATACACTATTCCACATGCACATGAGTAAGGAAACCCTACCTGATAAGCAATCCGGCAATTCACGACAGAGAAGTCAGAAAGGCTCATCTACGAAATCTCCTCCTAAAAATACAATAAAACAATCAACCAATTGCCTAAGGACAATCGAATCACAAAACCCCCAATTACTCTAATTAGGGTTTCATACAATTGCACTATAAACCATAAAAGAACTAGGTCAATAACTTACCCAATTGATTATAAGAACGATGATGTAAAGATCCTCCAACAAACAATCAGCTAAGGACTTGGATTGATATAAAATGAAAGTGAATAGTTCTTACGTCGCTTTCAGTGTAAAAGTGTCTTGAGAAAAGTTTTTAGAGTAAAAGATAAATGATTATGCATCACGTTTTATTTTATATCAATCGCGCAAAAACCTGAAACGGACCGGACACTCGGTCGAGTACGAGTCACTCGACCGAGTAAGCCACATTTGACCGAGTGCAAGACACTCGATCGAGTACGCCTAACTCGACCGAGTGCTACTCACTCGTCCAAGTCCTCAACGAACAAACCACTGATATCATATCCCAAATGGATACTCGGTCGAGTAGCCCTCACTCGGTCGAGTAGCCTGAGGTCATAAAACCGGTGTATTACAAATAATATCTAAATTTCCTTAATATGCGGTGTATGAATGTTGGAATTTAAGAGAAAACATAGGGGCAATTACGCATGGCGGGTCACTACGTAAAACTCGAAAAAACACTACATACCACGTAAATGAAAATTATTTAAACCAGTGGTATTCGTTTTAATTGAAAAACGGGTCAAGTAGACAGATAAGACAAAAGGCCAAAACGGATCCAGTAGATAGATAAGACAAAAGGGCTAGCTATTTATACGGTGTGGTACTTGAGCCTTTTTTTTTATTTATTTAATTTGGATATTGTCGTCTTAATTGAGACTAACTAGTAAAAAAATGGATCCTAAAAAAGCTCCTTATATGATCGGAATATTGATAGGGAAAACTAGAAGTAGAACACTTGTTTATGACGGGGGTATCTGTTTTAATTCAAAGACGGTTTAAATAATATAAAAACAAGACAAACGAAAATGCAAAGAAAAGAGTATAAAATTTGTTTTATAAACTCAAGTATGACGATATTTGATCCGTTTTAATGTTAAAACGGATAAAGAAAAGTAACTGGGAGCAGAATATATTGAGGAGTTAAAAAAAGAGGAAGGATAAAAAATGGCATAAATTGCGTAGAAAGAAGAAAGAGTGGCAACTGGGGATAGTGGGTAAGTGGGAAATGCGTGGGATTCCCGGAATCACCATCAAAGCATCAAAGCTTCTCCCAAAAATGGAATTTAAAAATCCCGACCACAAGAAAACAAATATTAAATTTATTTATTTACAAAAAAAAAAAAATGACTAATTCTATCTCTCCTATCATCAGTCTTGTTCACCCATCAAATGTAATCTTCTCCCAATATCTCTCTCTCTTTCCTCTTCACAACAATAATAACAGCTCAGCAGCAGACTAATACCAACGAAGAAGAAATTGAAGAAGAGGAGAAGAAGATAGCAGCAGCAGCAGCAGCAGCAGCAGACTAATACATCAAACTTTGCATTCATTCATTCCTTCATTCCACAAAAGCTGGCTGATTGATTGATTGATTGATTGATTATGTCCGAAGCCGCAACAAAAGAAACAGCAAATAATAATACTACAGCAGCAACAACAACAACTAAATCACCATTTCAACAACAACATCAGCCGCTTCCTCTTCCTTTTCCTTTTCCTTTTTCTAGAACACGTGACAACAATAACACTACTACTACTACTACTACTACTAATAATAATAATAATAATATTAGTAGTAGCAGTAATTTGTATGTGAATCTAGAAACAACACCACCAGCAACGACGACTTTCATGGACCTTGATTTTGGAGATCTTGATGCCTCTTGGTCTTTTGACCAGATCGCTACTTCTCCTCTTCTTATTTCTACTTCTGACCATCCTTCTTCTCCTCTTTGGGCTTTCTCTGATGACCCCCGCAAACCCCCGACTGACTTCTCCCGCTTTTCTCCTTCCTGTATGTATTCACTTCCTACCCTCTCTTCTCCTCCGTCTCCATCGTTTGTTTCCCTTTTTTTTTACTCTTTCACACTCATTTTCCCTCCTTTTTCATTGGCTTAGCCCTTGACAAACTGAATATAAGGAGGGAATGATTTTTGTAGGATGATGAGTTGATTCTTTTGGATAAGCCTATAAGATTAGGGTTTGACTTATTTGTACCCCTCTCTAATTTCCTGCTTTTTAGAATGGAATGGAATGGAATGGAATCTTTTTCAAAACCAAACTACGATTCTACAATTAACTAACCTTGTGTCACGAATTGTTTGAAGTAATAGGGTTACTGGATATTACACCGCATTGTGACCCGGTTCTAATCAGAAAATAAAATAAAATAAAATTGAATTAATTAATTAATATTTTGGCTTCTGAGGTTGATGATTCATTCTGGGTTGGGTTGTCAATAGGTAATCTAGAACCGGTTCCTGAAAACGGAATGAACAACGGCCAAGTGAATGGTTGGGGTAGTGGTGGTGCCGCTGACGATGATGAGGATGATAATAAGAAGAAGATTCCAGCACCATTCATGGGGTTTACTCCCCTCGAGAACCTGGATATGCCCTGTTTTATTAAAGAGAGGATGACGCAGGCGCTTAGGTACTTCAAAGAATCCACCGAACAGCATCAGATTTTAGCTCAGATTTGGGCACCCGTTCGAAGTGGAAACCGCTATATGCTTACAACTTCAGGCCAACCCTTTGTCCTAGGGCCACATAGTAATGGCTTGAATCAGTACAGGACCGTGTCTTTGATGTACATGTTTGCTGTTGACGGGGAGAACGATGTCACCCTCGGCCTACCTGGTCGCGTGTTTCGGCAAAAGTTGCCGGAGTGGACCCCAGATGTGCAATATTATTCTAGTAAAGAATATCCGAGGGTTGATCATGCCAAGCATTATAATGTGAGAGGTACCTTAGCTTTACCCGTGTTTGAACCTTCAGGTCAGTCCTGTGTTGGTGTTCTTGAACTCATTATGACTTCACAGAAGATCAATTATGCTCCTGAGGTTGACAAAGTTTGCAAAGCTCTTGAGGTTGGTTTATTTCCTTGTAATTTTTATCTATCTTTTGTTTTGATGGCCTTCCGTGCATATGGATTAGATGTAGCATTTGAGTGACGGAATGCGTATTACATATCTGGATGTGTGCACCGTATTTTCTGGCATGTGCGAACTGCCGTTCTGCCAATCATTGTTTACTTATGAAGATTTAGTTCGTAGTGTGTTAAAGACTTTTTGAAAATAGGGTTTTAATGTGATGCATTTGATCTTAAGCATTGGCTTATAGATCTTGAGTTCTGCATCTGTTTAGCAAAACCATTTGCTTTAGTTGTTGGCAATGCATCCATTAAAGATCTTCAGTTCTTGCAATGCAGGCAGTTAATCTGAGGAGTTCAGAAATACTAGATCACCCTAACATCCAGGTAGATTTTTCGAGCTTGTCATCCTTGTTCGCTTGATTCATCATCTTTCGGAAAAAAATATCTAAAGTACATGATTATATGCTTATTCAGATCTGCAATGAAGGTCGACAAAATGCACTTTCAGAAATCTTGGAAGTATTAACAGAGGTATGTGAAACATATAAGTTGCCCCTGGCTCAGACTTGGATTCCTTGCAGGCATCGGAGTGTTCTGGCCTACGGCGGTGGTATCAAGAAAAGTTGCTCCAGCTTTGATGGAAGTTGTATGGGACGAGTATGCATGTCCACCACTGATGTAGCATTCTATGTTGTAGATGCTCATATGTGGGGCTTCCGGGAGGCCTGTGCTGAGCATCATCTTCAGAAAGGCCAGGGTGTTGCAGGGAGGGCCTTTTCGTCCCATGGCCTGTCTTTTTGCAGAGATATTTCACAATTCTGTAAAACGGATTACCCGCTGGTGCATTATGCTCGGATGTTCAGGTTAAGGGGTAGTTTCGCTATCTGTTTGAGAAGCAAACACACTGGGGATGATGATTATGTTCTTGAGTTCTTTTTGCCTTCTACCATAACTGACAGTGCGGAGCAGCTGAAATTGCTGGATTCAATTTTGGTAACTATGAAGGAGGATCTCCAAAATCTCATGGTTGCTTCTGGAAACAAACTGGAAGAGGAAAGAAAACTAATGAAAATCATTGAAGTATCTACTGATAATGATCAAGATTTACAGATTGAACCTAATTTGTCAAGTAAACATCCATCTGTGCTAGAAACAATAAATGGTGTTCTGCCACTTATAAAGAATTCCCAGCCACAGTTGATGGTAGAAACAGATGCTCCCAATGGTGCAAGGAATGTTGCCGCCGTTAACGGAAGCCACAATGCAGTTTCTCCTACAGTAAAGAAAGAGGGGAAAAAAACATCTGAAAGAAAGCGTGGTAAAGCTGAAAAACAAATTAGCTTGGATGTTCTTCAACAATATTTTGCTGGAAGTCTTAAAGATGCTGCCAAAAGCCTTGGAGGTACAATTTTGGTCGATAAATATAAGTTTGTAGTACTTATTTTTTTCTCCAATTAAAAAATCTTTTGTGCTGGAATTTGACTGCATTGAACAGAGTACATATGATAAATGCATAACCACAGTGTTTTGTTGCTGAACAGTTTGCCCGACAACTATGAAGCGCATCTGTAGGCAGCACGGGATATCTCGATGGCCATCCCGGAAAATCAACAAGGTGAACCGCTCCCTGACAAAGCTCAAGCGTGTGATCGAGTCAGTGCAAGGTGCTGACGGGTCATTTAGCCTGACTTCCCTTGCTCAACCTACCATCCCTGTCCCTGTTGGCTCTATTTCATGGCCTGCTGGTGTGAATGGGACCTGCCAACAACTATCACCAGCATCTCAACGTACTGATGTACCCGATGAGAGAAGCGAAATGCCGCCCTATGAACCAAGAATTGATGGGCAGATTAGGAGTAGGGAATCTAGTCATGAAGAGAGGATAAATGAGCAGAATGGCTTTGGTTCTAAAGCCGGGAGTGGGTCTCGGGAGGTGAGCACCGGCACATCAACTTCTCATGGATCATGCCATGGGAGCCCGGGAACTGAAAGCAACCTACCAACTGGAAATTTTGTCCCGAGCTATTATGAACAAGCGGTTAATTCAACCGGTTTAATGTTTCGACAGAATGGGGCTTACTCAATTCCAGATGCTCTCCTCGGTGGACATTCTCAAGAAGCCTTTGGGGAGATGCTTCTGGAAGATGCAGGAAGCTCAAAAGATCTAAGAAATATTGGTCGTTCAGGTGCTGATGCCAATGTAAATGAAGCCGTTCCAGAAGCAGGCTGGATCAACCTGTCTTGCCCGAGCCCATCTTCAAGAATAGCTACGAGTCCCATTGGTATGACATCCAGATATTCTGTTAGACAAGATATGAAGACGGTAACCATAAAAGCCACATTTAGAGAAGACATGATCCGGTTTAGGTTCTCCCTGGCTTCCAACATTGTCGAGTTGAGAGAGGAGGTGGCTAAGAGGCTTAAACTGGAAGTGGGAACTTTCGAGATTAAGTATCTGGATGACGATCACGAGTGGGTCCTGATAGCTTGCGATTCTGACCTGCAAGAATGCTTAGATATATCAAGATCGTCAGGCAATGGTATGATTAGACTGCTGATTCAAGACATATTGGGTAATCTGGGTAGCTCATGTGAAAGCTCGGGGGAATGAGCGGCTTTTGAGGTGTAGATACCTGCTTAGGTTGTGAACCGATTCTTGTAGTAGTAAGATGGACAAAGTCTGTAGATGGAGAGTATCAGTTGATTGCGAATGCAAGCTGTATATAGTTTGCTTGTGTTACTGTCTGAGGGTGAGCGCAACCTGAACGTTCTCTGTTATTTTCAGTTTTCTACTGAATTTTGTTTACACTTCCGTTTAATTGTAAATTGAAAACATCATTTATAACTGAATTGGCTTTTTTTCTGTTAGAAAATAATCCAGTTGATAGTGCTAAGTAATTGGTTACATAAATTATTGTACTCCATCAAAGATTGATTGTACTCTGTTTTTTTGTGAGAGTTAATCAAACATACATTTATTCACTTATTTGATAATTGTATGCGATGACATAAAATATGTAGTATTTGAATATTGGTGAAGAACAATAAAAGCTGAAAGTTATTGGGTTCTAAAAATATGAACACAAATTCTCATTTGTGACAGGCTCTTTTCGTCACAAATTGTGACGGACCCAAATATAATCATTTCTATAAGAAAATGTGACCATTATTTGATAGGTAACATTTTATGTGTGGTTACTTTTTATCATAAAATCATCACATTTGAGTCCGTCACAAATTGTAACCATCAAAAGAGAGACCAATTGTAATATGAAAAGTTAGGAATAACCTAGTTCTGCCAAAAAAAAAAAAAAGGATTGATAAAACACATGCCTTATGCGGTTATGCCCTCTTATTCGGATTCAAACCCAGGTCATAAGAAATCATCGGTCACTTGACGATATAAGTGACAATTAGCAAATTGCAAGATAACTGGCCAACAGAATTAACAAGTACAGTAAAAGAGAAATCTGGGAAGATGCAAATTGCAAACCAACTGATTAATAATACTTGAGATTACAAATCTATKAACTAGGAATATATCAATTAATTAACAAGGATCCTAATTAGCAGTAACAAGCATTATAATTGAGCAATAATAAACACCTCGAATATAAGTAGCCTAGCCACCAAAGCCATAGAGAGTACGGCCCTGCCTCTTAAGAGCATAGACAACATCCATAGCAGTGACAGTCTTACGACGAGCATGCTCAGTGTAGGTGACAGCATCACGGATGACATTCTCCAAAAAGATCTTAAGCACACCACGAGTCTCCTCGTAAATGAGGCCGCTGATACGCTTGACACCACCACGACGAGCAAGACGGCGAATGGCAGGCTTGGTGATGCCCTGAATGTTATCTCTCAACACCTTCCTGTGCCTCTTTGCTCCTCCCTTTCCCAAACCCTTACCTCCCTTCCCTCTTCCTGACATTTTCTCTTTTTTTTCTCTTTTTTATTTCTTTTTGTGTTTTGGATTTATGAGTGCTGATGGAAGTAGAAGAGGAGAAAATGGGATGTGGTTTATATAGATAGAGGGTTGTGGAAATATTTGAAATTTGGGATGGAGGGATTTAATCGCGCGTTATCTGTAGCCGTGCAATGTGCTTCTATCGTCTGGTTCTTATATCGATCCGTGTCATACGTCTTTTGTCGTTTTCAGCCGTAGATATCTTTAATCGGACGGTAATAATTTTGCCAATCTTTCGACAGGTGCCTCTCTTTTTTAGCAAGGTCAATTGCTTTTTTAGTTTACACATGCCGCATGCGGACTTCATTTTAGGGTAAATCATTAGGTCCACCGGGTTGAGCAATTTTTCAGGAAAAAAGTACCCACCCAAAATAATATGAATCGAGCCGGTTGAGCAATTTCTCAGGAAAAAATAAAAAATAAAGTTCTAAGCCAAATTAATTCATGGTTTATGGGTCATTTTAAACTTTTTCCTGGTAACTAGTTTTAAACCCGTGCAAAAAATGCACGGGCTCGTTAATACAATTTTAAAAGAAAGACAAATGTAAATCGATTTTGCTTATGTTGAAATATTTTTTTTTTCTTTTTATTAATCCTAAAAATATTATGTTAAACTTTTTTCATATTGGTAAAATTTATACTATCGGATAATCGAATATTTATAACTTTTTAAAGTTAAAAATCAGTAGATCTAATAATTTCATTGCTTTGTAATTTTTAAATTACATTTATAATTATGTAATGATTATTGTTATGTTATATATCTAATTGAATTTATTTTAAAAAGATTTAATATTTTTCAATTCGTGTACACTCATAATTTTCCGATTATTTAGAGCTAATATGTTCAATTTTTTAAAATATTTCATAAAAAAATTAAAAACTTTATTGCTAATGTTTTCTTATAGAATTCTTCTTTTTAAGCTTTATTTCATACTTAATCTTCAAATAAAATGTCTTTCATAAGTGGTGGGAGTAGTGGGGTAATGGCTTTTTGTTTTTAATCCAAAATCAATGGACCAATCACATGCATTTAAAAGACTCATCTTTTATATATAGAAGATTGTACCACGTCATCGCCTTTTTTTCCACATTTTAGACAAACTGCTACTTGAAGTAGCCATTTTGACCGGTTCTCTTCTTTTTGGCTTATTTTAAACTTATTTCAGTTCAACTCAGCTCTATTAAATTCAGTTCAGTTCATTTCAGCTCAATTGAATTCAGTTCAGTTCAGCTCGGCTTTATTCAGTTCAACTCAGCTCTATTAAATTCAGTTCAGTTCATTTCAGCTCAATTGAATTCTGTTCAGTTCAGCTCGGCTTTATTCAGTTCAACTCAGCTCTATTTAATTCAGTTCAGTTCATTTCAGCTCAACTGAATTCAGTTCAGTTCAGCTCGGCTTTATTCAGTTCAACCCAGCTATACCTGGCAAAAGCAACCCGACCCGATTGACCCGACCCGAAAAGGCTGACCTGAGACCCGAACTACATCATCCGAATGTGATCCGAAAACCCGAACAGACCCGACCCGACCCGAACATGACCCGAGCTCTTGACTCGTAACTGACCCGACCCGAAAATGACCCGGTTCTGAAACCACCCAACCCGAAAATGACCCGACAAAACATAACTCTAATTGAACCGAAAAGACTTGAAATAGCTTTTTATCTCTTATTCATTGACCTGAAAATGACCCGACCCAAAATAACCCAACCCGGATACCCGAAACTGATCCGATGAACAAACCCGAAATAGACCCGAAACCCGAAATGACCCGAGGCGACCCGAATTAACCTGAAATCAATGAAAAATCCGAACTGATCTGACCCGAATTGGCCCGACCCGAACCCGACCCGTTGACCCGATTTGTTAGGTTTAAACTCAGCTCTATTTAATTCAGTTCAGTTCATTTCAGCTCAACTGAATTCAGTTCAGTTCAGCTCGGTTTTATTCAGTTCAGCCCATTTCAGTTCTACTCATCTTAAACTTAATAATTTTTATTAACATTATTAATATTATTTATTTATTAATATTATTATTATTGTTATTATTATTTTTTTATTTTTATTTTTGCAAGAAGGTTATGCTCCACTTATTCAACCACAAGGGGAAAAAAAGGGAACATTACAAAAAATATCCCATAAAGCCCAAGGACAAGGCTAAGTTTCTATAATGGCGTTACTAATCCGAGCATTACAATGAGGATAAGCACTATTAAGAAGGTAAATTTGTAATGTGAACTTGAGATCAGTGATAAGCTGATGAGGAAGTCTCTCAGAAGTAGTGAATAAGCGCTTGTTACGTTCTTCCCATATGCTATAAATGGGTCCAGCAATGCAGCTCACAAACAGGGCATTTTTCTAGTGCTTCCTATGCCCCTGCCTGTTTGCCCAAATGAGTTCAGTAGTGTAATTATGAGTTCTACCAGTGAGGCCAATCCAAGACATTAATCCTTCCCATACAACCTGTGAGTAGGTGCAGTTAAAAAATAAATGGGAATGGGATTCATTAGCCATCTTGCATAATGCACATATGTTAACCAGGATCGTTCCTTTAGTAATTAAGCAATCAGTGGTGGCAAGCTTTCTCTAAATGGCCAAGGAAGCAATGATCTCATGCCTGGGTAGAATAGCTTTCCTGTGAAGAGCTTTAGTCTTAGGAAGAGGTGGATGTTTAACTCTCAACCATTGATAAACAGCTTGAATAATGAATTTATCGGCCTTAGTCCAACTAGCAATCAGCAACTGGGCATTATTTTATTTAAAAGAAGCACCTTTTATTAAGATAAAATCAAAATTTACAAGAAATTAGTGTGCAATCGAGATACAATCTGGGCGTCCACTCCCTTAACGATAGCAAAACTAAGTCTAAAAAAAATGTAAGCGGCAGCGCAAGCCCCCGCATCCTGAGATACCGAGAATTTCTGAATCCGCTTGAGCAAGACAACAATATCCGTATTTAGCTCCCCCGACAAAGAGAAGGACAGGAGCAGAAAACCATAACCAGCCACCATCATCATCATCATCATCATCTCTTTTCTGCAAAAACTCTCTTACGTTCGTTTGCTCTAAACTTTTGGATTTAGAAGTTTGTAATCAACTCTTTCCATTCGGTAATCAATTAATTAATCTTTATTTCTCTTTTAATTTCTCTCTTTTGTTTTCATCTTCTATTCTTATTACTTTGTTCGTTGTAGTATATGCTTGGTTGTTATTCTTATTCGATAGTCATGTTTAATTCAATCATTGTGTTTATCGTTTATTTAGTTAATTTCATCGTGCGTAGCTAATTTCTCTTATGCTAGGATTTAGGGGAACCAAGGTTGTGTAACGAAATGTTGTTAGGTTTTTAGATCTGGTGTCTTTACTAATTTGAATTGTTAATCGTAGCATTCTATTGTGGTTGGTTGGTTAAATGCATGTGATAAATGAACTGTTTCGTTGAACCTTGACCTAGATCGAAAGATTGGTATAGGGTAGAGGCTTGTTGCGAACAATAAAAAAACCTAATTAGAGCGAGAGCTATATTAGTATTCTAGGGCAAATGGTGGACCGAAAGGACCTGTTCAATACCCTTCAAACCGTATCTTTACCGACCGCTTGACTTATACTCTTGACTGTTGTTGATAATTGTTTTATTTATACATTTTAACCCCCTAGATTAGCTTCATTTTACATGTCATTTAGCACTTATCTTAGTGTTTTTGAGCTAATATAGTATTTCTAGTTGTATTTACTTGTCTTAACATGTTTGTAGGTAATTAAGCTTTTAGGAGCTAAATTCTACTAAGTATGCAAGCTAAATTATAAGGGCTAAGTCAAGAGCGAAAATTGGACTAAGTATGAAAATTTGCATGGGTTGTTGCATGGACATTTAATGGATTAATGAGGAAATACAAAGTGAATTCAATGTAAAGTCAAACCCAATGTTTGAAGTCCAAAATGAATGAAGAAGCTTAGGATTCCCAAAGATCATAAAAGTTAGGGCAAKATTCATTAACCGGGTGATTAAATCGAGCATTTAACCCTAAACATTGGATTCCTTGGCATTAATGCCAAGGATTTAAGGTGCCCGGGTAAGATCACTACGATCCCGATCGGGGACGCGGGGTCCTAAATGCATCCGTTTCAAGCTCAATTCCCTATAAATACTAAGCCTCGTCAAACATTCTACACAACACTTCCTACACATATTTTACTTAAAATTCTCTCTAAAATTCTAGTAGTTAGTTTAGTATAGTTTAGTTTACATTAGTATTAGTTTAGTATTTTACTAATGTTACAAACAATTCCATTTACAATTCCAAATCAAGTTTATTTATCTTTTTGTTCTTCAAGTTCCAAGTTGTTCATTTCCTTTATGTTCATC
>VHZZ01000154.1:13738-23846 GCA_009801015.1 Silene noctiflora
TTATCTAATCTAATCAATCAATATATACCCTACCTCCCAAGCAGGTGATGTACCATCTTTTGATTACACAGGGTCTAATTTTACCGAATTACTTTGTGCGAGAGTCTCCTATTTTTTTTAACTACCCAAGTTTTCTGTGATAAGATTAAGTCTTACTTTTTATGATTCTATCTTACTCCGTGATGGAACTCATCAAAATTATTAGTCACCCCGGTCATTTGTTATCCTTTTCCATCTTGGCGTCTCAGTCAATTGTTGTCCTTTTTATTTTAGGATTACATTTGATGGCTAATTTGATCATTTACCTTCAATTTAGTCCACTTGTCACCTTATAATTGGCTCTCTCCTCTTTCTTTGTCTTTGTCCTAAAATCAAAGGATATACCTATCTTGGAATCATACATTCATACGGAATACTATATTAGTCAAAGGATATACCTATCTTGGAATCATACCTGCGTAATTTGATCATTTACCTTCAATTTAGTCCAATTTGACGGTTGGTTCTCTTTTCATTTCCATATTAGTCAGGTTTTGATTCCCCTTTCCTTTTTTGGTAAGTATTTTGTGTCCAAATTCAATTTTATATAGGGTAAGGTATTACGTGTGATTTAAATTCATTTCCTTAATTTTGATGCCTACAAAAAATTAACTATTGAAATTCTATTTCAAGCCCCCAAGTAATATCAGAAAATACGTCCTTCATTACTCTTTTTATATTAAGGAATTGTAAACCCCAAATTTACCCATAAATAACTAAGGACTCACATATCCCCCTAACAAAAATTCGAAGGTACATCGTATATATAAGTATATTATACACCCTAACTAATGAAATGCCTTAATTTTTATTTTATTAAGATCATGTTCTTCGGAGTATTATTTATGGAGAATTTAGTCAATTCTAATATTTTCATTGGGTGAGTATGCGATGACATGGTACACCTAATATACCCAAGAATTTCTCTCCCCGTCAATAGCATTGTCACATTATTCTTTTGTTCAAAGGGTATAATTGTAGTTTACAATTACAATTTTTCTTAATTAAATTGTTTAATGAGACGGTCTTATGTCATAAGGCCAGTCCAATTAAATAAAAGCCCAACCCAATCAAATCTTGCATAAGACCGTGTTCTTTTGTTCAGGAAATGCTTCAAGTTGACAGAATTCGGCCAAAATGTTGTGTTTGACAAAAAAATTATAATAAAACTTCTTTTTGACAAACTTTTTTTTTTGTGGAAAAACGTCGTTTTCGTAAAAAGATTGTATTTGACAAAAAAATTCTAAAATAAAAAAAATATGTACAACTATATTATCTATTTTAATTGATGTTGGGTTATTGGGCTAATCTTATTGATAGATTGGGTCCACAGCACAATTTGTATTTTATCTATTAGTTTTGTTTTGATTAGACGTCCTGTTAGTTTTGGATAGTTACATACGGAGTAGTTGATAAGAAGCCCAATGATCACTTCTGTAATTTGGTCTAGCGTTATCAACTATCATACTTCCCCCGACTCACATCAAAGGTTACACTTGCTATAAACGGACAATCCAAACTAAAGGTAATATTCCTTGACCCATAACATTATTAAGTCATCCTTATACCCATTTGATGATCGGATTAATATATCATAATAACTTGGTAAAGGGCTCAAGAAATTATGCAATTAAACTTTATAAGTACTACGGATTAAATCATTAATTAATGCCTTAAAACAGAACTTTACATTAACATATTCTCTAACAGGAAACACCGCCATGGTTAGCAAGGGATCCCGTGTTCACTCCACTTCGTCACAGTTTCCTGAACTCAATGCCGACGCAGGAAAACATAGCAAGGTACCTAGTTTCAGTGGATGAACATTTTTATAGGACTCTGGGCCAATCTAGGTATCCAATGGACGAGTGTAGCACACAGATGTTGGACAACGAGAATATAAGCATAGTCTTCATTGGTATGCAAAGAGGTTTCTCACTGTTGGTGAAGCAAATACTCACCTCAGATCTTCCTTACGCGTTGAGTGGCCTGAATGGCGAGACTCCTCTGCACTATGCCTCCAAATGCAACGGTATGAACTTCTCATTCTCGTCTTTGATTCAGTAGCTAGCCATAACAGGGATTGTGGAGAAATAACATTCATTTTCTTAACAATGAATTTCTTATTGACTCTCTTGTTTTGACACATACACGAAAATAAACACCATCATCTTGTGTGACATTGGTATATCATATGCAGAGCAAGTTTCGAGGATCCTACTTGAAAAACATCCCGAGCTTATCAGGAGTGTGTCTTCGTTTGGTAAGACGATGCTTGATCATGCTGTCGAAGAGGATACTACATGGTTGGTTAGATTGATGCTTATAGAAAAAGAGGACACGTGGACCAAGGCATGCCGAAAACTAATATGGAACATAAACAAAAACGGCGACACTCCTCTTCATATCGCTGCGAGAAATGGGAACATTGAAATTTTAGAACTTCTAATCCAAGGTTATAAGTCTGCCCTCGAAGAGGAGACCAAATATTGCGAAGAGGCTGACGCTCTAAGTGAGCCTGGGAATGATGTACTTGGTGTTAATTTATTTCACGTTGGGAATTTTGAAGATGACATACCTTTAATTCTTGCCCTGCGAAACAAAGATGATGATTGCGGATTAATATTGTCAAACGAGACCTTTCCATCAACACCRGGATCTACTTTTACTTCCATTTACAAGAAATCCTTACCTATAGCCGTACAGAATGGATGTCTATTATCGACCAAGAAGATACTAGAAAGAGTAATATTATCTAGTCGTATATCATCTGAACTGTCATTTCATCTCACTCAACTTGACATTCATAGTCCGATTGCTMTTGGGATAGCCGGTCATATAACTAGGACATATCCAGGTATGAGACGCTCTAACTAGTATGTCGACCATTACTAGYTAGCCATCTTTTAATTTGAGGGAAATATAATCTCAACATGTTGAGTAACCAAGAGAGGTGGTTCATTTTTTGTGTGTTGCCGTGTGTTGCCAGTGATACAGGAAATGGTAAAAGCCGATGAATTTGAAAAGTTTTTGGAAGTACTTCCKAGGTTTCTGGGAGAAAATCAAAAGGATTCAGAGACAATTCTTACAGAAGCTGTGGAAAGAGGTGAAGATTGGTTTGTTAGATTGGCATTGCAGAGCAACAAAGATTTAGTTAAAGAATCTGCACCGGCTTGGCAATTAGCATGCGAGAAGGGCAACGTACCCTTTCTACTCATCTTTATTGAATTGTGCGATCATAACACATTCATCCAGTTTTGTAGGAAAACGAAACAAACACCACTTCATCATATAAAACTTCTGCAGTATGAACAGTATATTGAGCTATTAAATATACCGGTGTTCGAGAAGCTCGTAAATCAAGGTGATATTGATGGAAAAACACCRTTGCATCAAGCTATTGCACGCCATGACCTTGAACTGACTAAAGCCTTGTTGGCATTTCATAACATTAATATCAAAYTCGAGGATAATTTCGGTAAGACAGCCTTTGTTTTACTGGAGGAGATGACCGATTCGTCTACAAGCTGGGTACGTAACTATTACTTGAACTTTAGAGTAGATCAATGTTATATTGTTACTTTGACCGTGCCAAATGAGTACATGTGCCTCCTGACTCAATATTTGAGACATGGAACCCACGTGATTAGATAAAGACAAATTATTTATAATTGTTTAGGCAGTTTGATTTTTGTCTTATCAATCCATGTGGCTGCTATTAGACCCGTCGTAAGTTTGTTACGGATATACCCATTAGAAGGGAGACTTACTATATGTCTATATTTGGTATTCGGTTCACTCCATATACGTATGGGGTATGGGGTATGGGGTATGGGGTATGGGGTATGGGGTATGAAGTATGAGTTCTGAATAAGCTAAACTCATACCTAGTGTTTGTTTGACAAAAATATTGGTTTGACACTCATATCTCAAACCTTATACGCAAGTAGGGGGATGGGTATGATACTATGATATGAATACCCATAACTATAAAAAAAATTATATATTATGAGTATACAAGATTTATATATTTTTTTGATTAAAATCTTTATTTATATGATTTAAAGATATTAAAAATAACTATCTAAAATATTGTATTTCAAAGATTATTAACTGTGATTAAGTTCAAACCTCATACCACCTGGAAGGCGGGAAGTGAAACAAACACAAGATATAATTCATATTTTCAAACTCATATGCAGAAAACAAAACCTTCCGGGAGTTTTGAACTTCACAAATTCCCCATTTGTGACGATTATATTCGTCGCAAGTTTGCGACAGGTTATATACTACCATTTGGATAGATAAGACAAAACAGATTGCTACTTCCTTGACAGTCTGCTTTTGTCTTATCTACCCAATCGGTAGTACTGGATCTGTCACAAGCTTTTGACCGATATGCCCGTGTAAAGGGAGATTTGTTGTTTGAACTTTAAAGTGAGATAAAAGGGTAATGACTTTTAAAGTTATTATAAAATAATACTCCATCCCACTTTTATTCTCCTACATACTTTCTTTTTTGGTAGAATTTAAGAAATACGATGAAATTACTATTTTATCCCTTTAATTAAGAATAAAATGGACAACATTATTTTGATAGGGTAAGTGATACTTAAAAACTTAGGGATAATAGTGGTAATTTACTAATTTATCGTATTAAAATAAAAAAGGGGCGATAAAGTGGTATAAGTTTTGAAAAATAAAGGGACAATAACAGTGGAAGGAAGGGAGTATTAAATAACTTTATTTTACTTTGTCTTGTCTTTTTGGTGGAGTAGAAGTTCCCAATTGGTGAATGTCGCTTTTCCAGTGATTAACTCCATACCATTAGTACTTAAAAACTTTGGTCAAACATTAATAACATCAATTAACGTATAAGATCCCAAAATTTGAGGATTTGCAATAATAATAAGAAAATAGGTTGTTGAATTGTTAATGAAAATGATATATACAGACAATACACTCTGAGGGTTAAATTTAAGGATTCAAAAGAGAAAATAAAAGTTTAAACCAAGCATTAATAACATCAATTAACGTATATACCTACTTTAATTCCACTTAAAAAATACATTAAATTTTTATATACAAGTTACAGCCCAATTCTTAATGGTGCAAAGATTGTGAATGCAATTTTCCTAATGGGTCAGTGACATTTATTACAGAGTCTGCACTAGCTTGACGAATAGCCTGCTAGAAGACCCACTTATCCACATATTTATTAACTTGTGCAATGACGAAAGAAGAATTTATCGAGTTTTGTAAGAACACGAACAAAGACCTCATTGTTTAAAACTTCTGCAGCGTGAACAATATATTGAGGTATTAAAGATGCAGAAGTTCCAAGAGCTCTTGAACGAACGTGATAACCGTGGAATGACACCATTGTTACGAGCTATTGGACGCACTAACCTTGAACTGACTAAAGCCTTGTTGACATTTGATGGCATTGAAATCACCATCGGCGATAATAGCAGTACGACGGCCTTTGAGTTACTACAAAAGTTTGTCTATCTTTCTCCAAGCTGGGTATGTAACTATTACTTGTACTTTGGAGTATTTTGATGTTAGTATACTGTGACTTTGAGGCTTTGCATTGCCGCCAGTTCCATTACATATGCACTCTTGTACTCATCATTTAAAACTTCTCCAGCGTGAGCAATATATTAAGGTGTTAAAGATGTCGAAGTTCCGAGAGCTCTTGAACGAACGTGATAACTATGGATGGACACCATTGCATCGAGCTTTGATACTCACTAACCATGAACTGACTAAAGACTTGTTGACACTTTATAACATTAAAATCACCATCGAGGATAATGAAGGTACAACGGCCTTTGATTTACTAGAAAAGATGATCACTTTTTCTCCAAGCTGGGTACGTAACTATTACTTGTACTTTGGAACATTTTGATGTTAGTATATTGTGAGTTTGAGTCTTTGACATACCCGCCAATTCATTACATATGTTACTATTCACGCACTCATCATTTCAACTTCTGCAGTTTGAACAATATATCGAGGTGTTAAAGATGCAGAAGTTCCGAAAGCTCTTGAATGAACGTGATAACCATGGAACGACACCATTGTATCGAGCTATTAAAGGATGTAACTTTGAACTGACTAAAGCCTTGTTGACATTTGATGACATTAAAATCACCATCGAGGATGATAACGGTACAACAGCCTTTGATTTACTAGAAAAGACCGTCAGTGTTTCTCCATGCTGGGTACGTAACTATTACTTGTACTTTGGAATATTTTGATGTTAGTATATTGTGATATTGAGTCTTTGACATAGCCGTCAGTTCATTACATATGCACGCATGTACTCATCATTTAAAACTTCTGCAGCTTGAGCAATATATTGAGGTGTTAAAGATGCAGAAGTTCCGAGGGCTCTTGAACGAAGGTGATAACTATGGAATGACGCCATTGCATCGAGCTATTAAATGCCGCAACCTTGAAATGACTACAGCCTTGTTGACATTTGATGACATTGAAATCACCATCAAGGATGATCACGGTAGAACGGCCTTTGATTTTCTAGGAAAGACCGTCAATGTTTCTCCAGGCTGGGTACGTAACTATTACTTGTACTTTGGAATATTTTGATTATAGTATATTTTGATTATAGTATATTGTGACTTTGAGTCTTTGACATAGCAGCCAGTTCATTACATATGTTATTATGCACGCATGTACTCATCATTTAAAACTTCTGCAGCGTGAACAATATATTGAGGTGTTAAAGATGCAGAAGTTCCGAAAGCTCTTGAACGAACGTGATAAGCATGGAACAACACCATTGTATCGAGCTATTAATTGCTGTAACTTCGAACTGACTAAAGCCTTGTTGACATTTGATGACATTGAAATCATAATCAAGGATGATAAGGGTACAACAGCCTTTGATTTACTAGAAAAGACCGTCAATGTTTCTCCATGCTGGGTACGTAACTATTACTTGTGCTTTGGAATGTTTTGATGTTAGTATATTGTTACTTTGAGTCTTTGACTTAGCCGCTAGTTGATTACATATGCACGCATGTACTCATCATTTAAAACTTCTGCAGCTTGAGCAATATATTGAGGTGTTAAAGATGCCGAAGTTCCGAAAGCTCTTGAACGAACGTGATAACTATGGAATGACGCCATTGCATAGAGCTATTGAATGGAGTGACTTTGAAATGACTAAAGCTTTGTTGACATTTGATGACATTGAAATCACCATCAAGGATGATTACGGTAGAACGGCCTTTGAGTTTCTAGGAAAGACCGTCAATGTTTCTCCAAGCTGGGTACGTAACTATCACTTGTACTTTGGAATATTTTGATGTTAGTATATTGCGAGTTTGAGTCTTTGACATAGTCGCCAGTTCATTACATATGCACACATGTACTCACTACTCATCATTTAAAACTTATGCAGCGTGAGAAATATATTGAGGTGTTAAAGATGTGGAAGTTTCGAGAGCTCTTGAACAAATGTGATAACTATGGAGCGACCCCATTGCATCGAGCTATTCAATGTTGTAGCTTTGAAGTGACTAAAGCCTTGTTGACATTTGATGACATTGAAATCACCATCAAGGATGATCACGGTAAAACGGCCTTTGATTTACTAGAAAAGACCGTCAATATTTCTCCAAGTTGGGTACGTAACTATTACTTTTACTTTGGAATATTTTGATGCTAGACATAGCCAGCTCATTAGATATGCATGTACATCATGAGGTAGGTCAAATTAGTTTTGCAGAAGTAAAGGAGTGATGACTTTTGAAATTACCATAAAATTAGTGTTAGTGCATGCCCTGCCCCGTTCGAGCTATCTAAATTTACCATTTTAATTTTATTTTCTCCGAGATATTATTGTATGAGTTTGTTTAATTCATATATTTGTCATTTATATTACATTTTGTAAGACAATTATTATAGTCATGATTAATATAAAATTTTAAACCAAATTATAAGACATATCAACTACTCTCATTGCTTAGCTTGTATTCCTACTTTCAATACTCTTGATGTTATTAATGTTACTTTCACTGTTTTATCTGTTACTATTAATTTTCATTACTCCCGTTGTTACTACTATTATACTTTCACTACTCCCGCCGCTACTACAGTTATTTTAACTACTTATGCGACTATTATTATGACATTTTTTAAAATTATGATTAAGAAAAAAATTATCAACAAAATTATGAGATATGTTCACTAATCTTACTATTACTAATCTTGCTATTAATAGTCCCATTGTTAGTATTAGTTACTTTCATCACTCCGTTGCTATTATTGTTAGTTTCACTAATTACCCAGCTATTATTGTTACGTTCATCAATTCCGCAGCTACTAGTATTATTAAGTAGATAAATTATATCGACGTCACAGTGGTATCATCATTTTTTGTTGCAAAGATTGTGAAGTAGATGTCGTGAATGCAAATTTGTTAATCGATCATCTAAAAACAAGGACATTTATATAGATAGTCTGCATGGTAGAAGAATTCATTGAGTTTTGTAAGATTACAAAATAATCGCATTTTCATCTTGTAAAACTTCTTCAGCTTGAACAATATATTGAGTTGTTAAAGAAACCGGTATTTGAGAAGCTTGTAAACCAACGTGATAAGGATGGAACAACACCATTACATCGAGCTATTCAAGGCGACAATCTTGAAGTAACTAAAGTCTTGTTGGAAACTAAGGGAGTTGACGTTACTATCAAGGATAACTACGATAGAACGGCCCTAGATTTACTTCAAAAAAGCTGCGGACTTTCTCCAAGTTGGGTACGTTCCTTTTGCCTAACTTGAAAATATATCCGTGTTAATTATACTCTTATTCTGGCACAAATAATATGATGTTGGACACAAGCACACAACTACTCAGATACATATTTATGTGCATCTTGATTCAAAATTTGAGACATATGAACACAACCTGTCCGAAGATGAGGATACGATTATGGGGTGACAATATAGTTCTTAAAATCGTCAAAAATAGTACTATTCAATTCATAGATGGGCAAATCTTTGTCTACTTTGCCTCGTCTTTTTCTCCACTAGGAGAAATGTCCGAATGCTAAAGGAAAATGAGATGGCGCCACCGGGTGATACTCAAATTGGGCGTCACTGGGGTTATTATGGAAAATTGCCTAGATTTTTTCATTTCTCTCCTCTAAAATTTGAATTTTAAACTAATTAGTAAAAAGGGTAGTTTAGGAAATGTGAATGGTATAACTAATTACATGATGAATTGTAAATAAACAATATGATTTCCATAATCATATTTTTTGCGAACTACCTAATGTAGATGAAGAACATAATGCCAGGACCACTAGGGCGGTAAAGCTCTCCCTAGTACCTAATGTCTCTCCCTAGTGAGTTTCAACACTGTTGCGTTCCCAGGGCTAGAACACGAGACCTCTGGTTAAGCTAGAACAACCGCTTGCCAGTTGATCTAAGTGCTCATGGGTACTGTAATATAGGTTAATAATATTAAATAAATTGTTTTGGTATAAAATGTACATTAGGTACAAAACTTGAGTGGTACGCCCTATTTGATTCATGGGAAAGATTATGGGTACTACCTAATGTAGATGAAGAACATAATGCCGTTGTCTTCACCGATGGACTGTATTAAATTTCTCGTTCGTTGGCTTATAGATGAACACATTAGGTTAAAACTTAAAAGAGAAGTAGATGAAGAACATAATTCAATGATGAAGAAACGTAAATTATTGTGTAATATAGGTTAATAATATTAAATAAATTGTTTTGGCATAAAATGTTATAGATAAAAATTAGTTTAATTAAAATTTTACTATAAAATTACATAACTACCCTTAAAATTGGCGCTAAAACAAAAGCTAACATTTTATTTTTTCATTTTTATTTTTTTTAATTATGGTGGCGCCGAGATTCGGTACCACCGGGTGGCGCCCTATCGCCCTCCAATGCTAAATGTCTTTGCGTTGCTTATTGGCTCCATGCCCAACAATATTTGAATTTTCTGTCAAACACGGGTACTGGAAATTGAGAACTTGAACCAAAAAGAATCCAATAGAG
>VHZZ01000154.1:52996-69361 GCA_009801015.1 Silene noctiflora
TGCAACCTTCACAAACTCCAAGTTGACCAACCCCAGGCAATCCTTTCACTAATTCTTTGCTAATTAACAGTTTAAGACTCTGCATATTAAGATGGCCATACCTAAGATGTCAGAGTCTTGCCTCATCATCTTTTACTATCAATGCTCTATTTACTACTTTTACCAAATCCAAAGAAAACATCTTGTTTCTTCCCATGGATGAAATAGCAACAATTTCATTTGATTTCTTATCCYTAATTTCAACTGAGTTATTATCAAATAACAAGGAATAACCACTCCCTAATAATTGACCAACACTAAGGAGATTATAGGCCAGGAKAGGGACATACTGGACATTATGCAAYAGCTTRGTGTTACCTTGCTCAGTTTTRATGGCAATAGTTCCAACACCCTCCACAATCAGCTGCTTGTCATCTCCAAGTCTGACTTTKCTCTTCCTTGCTTCATCAAGATCCTTGAACATTKATCTAGTACTTGACATGTGGTTTGAGCAACCACTKTCAATGTACCAGACATTTGTATCAACTTCATGTATTCCTTCTCTGGTTAGGAACAATCTCTCCTCCTATTCAGCTACATTCACCCTCTGATCAGACTTCTTCTCATTCTGGTCCTTTTCTTTCTTCTAGCAATTTGCCTCTTTGTGACCTGGCTTAGTGCAATAGTAGCACTTACCCCTTAATGATTGAGCATCCTTGGACTGAGCTTCAGATGACTGGCCTGATGGCCTGCCACGTCCTCTTCCTCTGAAGCCTCCCCTGCCTCTACCTCTACCAGATGACTTGTTTGATCTGTCACTGGTATTTTCTTCTTTGGAGACAAAAGCTTTCTCCTCCTTCTTCTCTGCTCCACGACTCATTCTATCTTCATGTGACTGCAATGAACCCATCAATTCATCAAAGGAATACACCTCCAAGTCCCTTGATTCTTCTATGGCAGCTACAACATGGTCAAACTTAGTTGTAAGGCTCCTTAATACCTTACCAACCACTTGTTCATCATTGATCTTTTCTCCATATGCCCTCATCTGTTGTACTACTCCTGAGACTCTGGACAAATAATCTTGAACAGATTCTTTGTCACTCATGAGAGAARTCTCAAACTCTCTCCTCAATGTCTGTAGTCTTACTTTGACTATTTTCTTGTCTCCAARGTATTMTGCTTTMAGAATACTCCATGCTTCCTTGGCAGTAGTAGCTGATGCAATGCGAGAAAAGACAYCATTGSTCAAGGCAGATTGTATCATGAACAAAGCCTTWGCATCTTTCTTTCGTTTCKCTCTGAGTARTGCATCTGGTTCAGCAGGTTTAGAATCATCAAACCCCTGATCTACCAGTTCCCACAACTCTTGTGACCTGAACAATGTTTGCATTTTCAGTCCCCAAAAGTGATACTTCTCACCAGTAAACACTGGCAATTGAGCAAGACCATTTGAACCATTTGTTGCCATAATTTCCTAGAATCGAAACCTAAAGACCTGATACCAAATTTGTTGTATTTACTCTGTAATTTTGTGAAGATTTATTTGAACAAACGAAACAAATGAAGAAGGGAGAAAGTTCACATTTCATTCAATGAAGATTACATGCTTAAATAAGGGAAAAAACTAGAGTAACAACCTCCATGATGCACGATTAAGAGAGTGCCTAAAAACTAGGACAAACACTAACAGCACTACTCTGAAAATAAAGAAAAAAAAAAAACAAACTAATTCAACACCTTAATTCAACTTATTCCTAGACTATAGGACTAGCTAGTTCAACAGTGTATTCAAAGTATTTGGATTATACTTCAATATACTGTGGCAGGTAGCATCTAAGAGTCATAACCACTTATTCTTCAGGTGTTCATACTCAGCGCTGAGGTATGGCAATAAGTTCTTACTTGGATGACTATTAACAGGAGGAAGTTGGGTCTCATAAGGAGCTTCATTGGACCCAAAATACAAGAAGGAGAAGGCATTGTCATAGTGACTAATTCAAAGGAAGCTTTGCTGCGACTACCTATCACATTTGGGGAGAGCATAATGCCAGGTTGTTTACTGGTTGTAGTAGTTAGTGTCAAGCTCATGCTCCTATGAGATAATGTGCATAATGAGATTATTGATAATCTCAATAGTTAAGGAGCTAGATCGATGCTCCTATGAGATATTACTTGTAAGATCTTGTGTTCTTGTTTATTTTACCCTAAGTGGATGAATAAGAATGCAACAGGAGTTCAGAATCAGACAGACTCCTCCCACAGTCAGTACCTGACCTTCTGCCAGAACCAGGTCGAGGGCTCTATCAGTTGGATTTTATGATGAACTAGCATCTAATCTAGCTTGATTAGGTCTTAATTAACAACTTCGTTTTGGACGTTTAAGGCCAATTCCAAAAGGTCAGTAAGTTAGCTTAAGGAATAAAACAGCAGCACAGGAAAGGAGTAGCATTCCAAAAGGTCAGTAAGTTAACTTTGATTAAATTTTATCAATCAATTTACTTAGTTTACAGTACTTTCAGTAAACAATAGCGACATTCATGTTTTCCTGTTATTTTCAGAATATAAATACTGCGATTTCCTGTTTTAATTTACAAACTTATTTCAGATTAATTACAACAAATTGTTAGCCTTATAAATTACAATAAGACATACAAAATGATTTGTTCATCATTCCTCAATTGAACCAAACACGAATCACGAATCGAGTTTCAAACCTATACCACTACGATTTGATTCCTGATTCTATACTGATACCTTTATAAAGAAAGCGTTAATACCTTTTTGTCAGCTGGTTTTCGTATGACATGAATGATCGATAATTGCGAAAAAAGTGTTTAAATTAATCCTTGGTTAAGTCTTCGCTTAATTGTCCAGCTGAAAACTTGTAGTTAGTAGTAATTAAACAAAGTTTATAATATATGGAGTTGACTAACAGTGATGAGGCACATGCAATCGTAAGTCCTCGTTTTTATATGTAAATTTTTTTTTGACTAACAGTGTAAGTCTTTATATATGAAGTAGCTAGTGTTTTGCAATTATTGCACGGTATTCAATTTTTATTTGTATATATTGGACCAATGTTAGTGACGGGTTCACATCTCAAATTTCTACAACCCATCTATTGATTTTAGAGTCCAAATATCAGATCGGCTCACATCAAAATTATTAGGTAGACCCTCCTCAACAACGACATGAGTCACATAACTGGTTATCTTGATCTTTACCAAGCAGCGACCAAGGGTGACATAGAACATGTAAGAGAACTGTACAGAAAACATATCGACGATCTAAGGCCGTCCTTCATCGGCTACAAAGTAAAGCGTTGTCGTAACTTATTTCATGTGGCGGTCAAACATGATCGTTACACCTTCTTGTTAGAAGCATTGAATATCTTACGCTCACATCCGAACTTAGTCATTGAATTACTCAGTCAAAAAGAGAGCAAAGGCGGTAACAACCCCTTCCATTTCGCTGCCAAACAGGGGAATATATTCACCCTCAAAGTGCTTCTCAATGCCTATGCCAGGGCCGTTTCCGCTGATGATGGGAATAACCAGGTGATACTCTTTTTACGACGCTTGTTTTACTCAGTTTTAGATAGACCTTTTATTATAAAGTCAACCATTACATCGGATACGCTATCAATTATAGCTATCAATTATAGAAGTACACTATTTTAGTAGGTACTAATAGGTAATCACAAATAGTACGTTCTAACTCAAGATGTCTTAGTCTAGTGGTTAAGACAGGGATATTGTGGATAATAGGTCTCAGATTCGAATCCCCCCTTCCATATAGTACGCTAAATCAGTTCCATGAGTATAGGGAGTATTTACATGATCAAGATCAAAATAAATAATTCTCTATTTGGAACTCAGTGGCCGAGAGTTATGGTCTCTCAAAAGACGTTAGGGTATCGTATAGAATATCCCTAAATATTACTTCTTACGTTCCGGTCATTTGTTTATATATGGTTTTGGCATAAAAACCATGAAGAACTACACGTGTACTAGTTTTGCAACATGTTTAGTACTCCCTCCGTTTCAATCATTTGTTTGCCTTTAATTAAAATATTCCTCAAAAAAATAAAAAAATAAAACTAATAATTGGAACTAAACGAGTATTTGTAGAATAGACAAGGCAAGCCAATTGAGGACCTTTTACCTAACCCAGTGGTTGAATGTAAATAATATTCTCCTACGAGATTAAGTGTTCAAATTTTAGCACCCTCAGAGACGGATCTTCATTTGGGCTTGGGCCCGGGGACCTTCTACCATTTTCAATACTGCGTGATTGTAATGGAAGTTCATTGGTTGGTTCCCTTTGCTCCTAAGCCAAGGCATATACCCGATTCTTTATTTTTTGACAAAAAAAATGAAATTTTCACTCCCTCTCTCTTAGGGGTGTTCATTTAATGGTCCAGACCAAAGACCGGATCGGACCATACTTTATTTGGACCGGTCCACGGTCCACCTATTTACATAAGTTTGGTCTTTGGTCCGGTCTTGGACCAAACCGAACGGACCGCGGACCGAAGGTTGGACCAAACTTTTGTAACGAAAATCTTTTAAACTGTATAACTTATAAATATTTCTCCTAATATCATAATATTACTTTGTACTATATTAGTTTGCCATATTCTACTACTCTAGACAAAATAAATATAGGTCATTAAATAAATTAAAGTAATCGTTAAAATAATAAAGTAACAAAAAAAATATTTTATTTGGTCCATATGGTCCGGTCCGGTCAATACATTTTTACGGTCCGGACCAGACCGGACCAATATAATTATGGTCCGGTCCACGGTCCACCATTTTACCCTTGTTTGGTCTTCGGTCCACTAAGTTTGGTCCGGTCCCGGACCGATGAACACCTCTACTCCCTCTGGTCCAATTGTTATCCTTTATTTTATGGACATTATTCATTAAAAAAAAAAAAAAAAAAAAAAAAAAAAAAAAAAAAAAAAAAAAAAAAAAAAAAAAAAAAAAAAAAAAAAAAAAAGGAATCCTCAAAATAATTTCCAATGCATAACATAAAATATATACGGAGTATATAAGAGATGCAATAATATTGTGTAAAAACTTAATCTATTAATGTGAAACTACAAGATATGAAAATAACAGAAAGATTACAAGCTTGGCATACAAGGCAATACGAGATATTTACGAGACAAAATATTTAATTATTGCTTACTAGTTTCCTTAATACTCCCCCATCAGATGAACGATTTGAAGCAGAGACCAATCTTGGATAAGAGAGAGACATACCGGGGCTGTGGCAGTGACTTTGTTAAAACATCCGCAAGTTGGTCATTAGTACGAACATGTTGTACCAGAATAGTTTTATTGCGTACCTGCTCGCGAACAAAATTAAATGACAACGCTACATGCTTCATTTGGAGTGAAAAACAGGGTTCTCGGAGCAGTGAGTCGCACCTAGATTATCACAATAAATCACAGGAGTAGAAGGACAAGGTACACTCAATTCAACAAGTAAAGAACGAGCCCATAACAATTCAGCAGTAATGTCAGCTATTGCACGAAATTCAGTTTCAATAAACGAGTGGGCAATAGTTCGTTGTTTACGAGAGACCCAAGAAATAGGATTAAGACCAAGTTATAACCACTTGTCGAAATATAATCATCCTTATAACCCGCCCAATCGGCATCACAAAAGGCATGAAGGACAGATGGAGTGTTCACATGTATGTGAAGGCCAAGAGTACAAGTACCTTTAAGATAACGCAATAGACGCTCAAGTGCGGACAAGTGACATTCCTTAGGATCCTGGAGAAACTGGGCAAGTTTGTTAACAGTAAAGGCAATGTCAGGACGAGAAGGGTATTGATGAAACGCGCCAATAAAATCTCGGTAATCAGTATGATCAGTAATGGCTGGGCCAATGAACTTTGTGAGTGGCGGATAAGGAGGAAGAGGTGTAGGAGTGGGTTTGCAGTCATGTAGGTCATAGCGGGTAATAAGGTGATCGGTTATGTATTTGGTTTGGGCAAGAAGAAGACCTTGGGTATTAGGAGTGACCTCAACACCAAGGGAATATGACGGGGTACCGATGTCCTTTAACGAGAAACGAGCGTGTATACTATCAAGGAAGTGAGTACGATGGGTAGGCGAGGAACCGCTGACAATGATGTCTTCGACATAGAGAAACATAGAGAAGAAGATATAGAGAGTAAGTAGGACGAGTAAGATAGAAAAGAGAGGGATCAGATAGAATTAGTGGAACCAAAAGAGATGAGGTAAGACCGTAATTTATTAAACCAAGCACGAGGAGCTGGTTTAGACCGTAAATAGCTTTTTTGTAATTTACAGACGTGGTTGGAGAAGGTGTTTTAGAAACCAGGTGGTTGAGATATAAAGACGGTATCATTAAGGGAACCTTGAAGAAACGCATTTTAGTTTGACCTGTTGAAAGAAAATGAGTTTGCTCAAAACTAGGTAGGGTCATACTCTTTCATGGATATGATTTACTCAATTATAGACATAATTACCTATTTTACCCCCCTCCCCTATCTCTCTCTCTCAACATTTCACCCAAATATTTATCTCTCTAAATATTTCAATAAAACATTAGAACATAAAAAAAAAAAAGGGATATTCTACGGTGTACCCTCGAGTTTTTCGGTTTTYTATGGTGTACCCCTATATTTTTGAAATTCTATGGTGTACCCCTGAACTCTATACATTAGTCTATACAATGACCTTATTTGTTATCTATAATATGTTAGTTTACTAATTRATYTATTAAATCGTTTATYTATCATTCTAATTACTCGATAACCTACTCATGTCCTTATTAATTCGCCGAATTACCATTAACCCACCAAATAGTATACGAATCTAACCAAAATTTCATCAAATCTCCATTATCATTTCATGAATCATAACTGAGAATTTTAATAATAGTTTGTGTTTATTAAAAGTGATCTGTGATGCTTTTCACATAGGATGGTGATACAAAATTAATAAGTCGAATTAAATGTCAAAATACGGTTGTTTGATAGTGATAATGTTAACGGAGAGTTAAAGAAGGTCGTGATAGAGAAATAACTAAGAAGTTTAGGGGTACAATGTAGAATATAAAAATGGTAAGGGTACAACATAGAAAACCGAAAAACTCGAGGGTACACCGTAAAATATCCCAAAAAAAAAATATAAAAATAACCCACCGACAGTCTGCCACCTCTCTCCCTCCATTTCTGCCACCCTCACGTCTCACCCACAACGGCCACCACCGTCGCACACACTCGCGTCCACCACCCATATCGCCCATCGCACACCTGCCACCACCATCCCTTCCCTACGACTACCCCTGACCCATGACCATCGTCCCATGGGCTACAGCAAGCCTACACAATCATACCCCCACGACTCCAATCCTACACGCGACCCCACCCTACGCTCTTCTCTTTCGGGAAACCAGCCGCCCCTACTCTGGCGAGGCAACCACTACTTCTCCAACTAATTGCAAAAATTAGCCTAAAGAATTTTTATTTAGTTAATTTTGAGAAATAAAATTGATGGATAGTTGATGAAATTAGGATTATTATTTGTTCTATGTGTGAATTAAGAGCATGTTGAGTGAATTTGGTAGGATTTTATCAATTTTCGAGTGGAAGAGGAGAAGGGAGAAGAAGTGACACCATTTTTTCTTATTTTCTAGAAGAAAGGAATAACGTGGAAAAATTATGGAAAGAAGTCTATAAAAAGTAAAAGGTGTCCATAAAGAGCAACTACGATATAATGAGGATGGTCAAATTTTCGGGCCAGATCAAGATAACCCGAGGGCGGGCCGGGTAAGGATAGGTGGACCCGAAACCGACCCCATGTGGGGAACAGATCAACAATGGTCGCACAAGGTCTAGTGGAGGTGAGCCCGGAACATACCTGAGGTAGGGTTAAGGGGCGGGTTGAGGCAGATCAAAGGCGAGTTGGGTCTGATTTGATCAACCCAAGCCTGGCCCTAATTTTTAACGGGTCGAGCCAGGGTGGTCGTCATGGGTCAGGCGGGCCGAGTGAAAATTGAACCAGGGGCAGGGTGGGTCTGGGCGGCCCGGGTCGGCCTTGAGGTTTGACTACCTCTATAATATATCAGTTCCTTTATTTTTTTTCGTATTAATCCCCCAGCCAATCAGTTGTGTCAATATACATAAATTATATTCCCTCTGTCCAGTTCATTTGTTATCCTATTCCATTTTGGGATGTCTCAATCAATTGTTGTCCTTTATATTTTAGGATTGCATTTGATGAGCTATTTGATCTTTCATATTCTATTTGGTCCACTTGTGATCTTATAATTGGCCCCCCTTCCCTTTCTTTGGTGTCTTTATGCCAAACTCAAAGGACAACAATTGAACAAGACTGACGGAGTTTGGAATATATCATTAGACATGCTCCAAAAATTGTTAATTGTGTTTCAAGAAATTTATAGAAACCGATATTCTCTACTTACAGGAAGTGCCACCATGGTTAGTAGTGAATTCTACAAAACAAACTCCACTTCGGTTTAGCTTCGAGACAGATATGACAACACAGGAAAACATAGCAAGGTACCTAGTTTCACATGATGAACAATTGTCAAGTACTTTAGGCGAAGCGAGGTATCCAAAGGACCAGTGTAGCACATTTATTTTGGACGAACAAAATCGGAGCATAGTTTTCCTTGGTATGCGAAGAGGTTACTTGCAGTTGGTGGAGCAAATACTCACCTCACATCTTCCTTACAAACTGAATGGCTATAATGGCGAGACTCCTCTACATTATGCGTCCAAATGCAACGGTATCAACTTCTCATCATCGTCTTTATTTGATTCAATAGCTTACCCATAACGGGGATTGTTGAGAAATATCATTCATTTTCTTAACATTTATGACATTGGTATAATATATGCAGAGCAAGTTTCAACGATTCTACTTAAAAAGCATCCCGAGCTTATCATGAAAGTGTCTTCCAATGGTAAGACGATGCTTGATCATGCTGTCGAAGATGGGGCTACTTGGTTGGTTAGATTGATGCTTACACAAGAAAAGGGCTCAAAAAGCATCATTACATGGATCAAAACATGCAGGAGACTAATCTGGCACATGAACAAAGACGGTGACACTCCTCTTCACATCGCTGCGAGAAAGGGGGACACTGAGATTTCAGAACTTTTAATTCAAGGTTATAAATCTGCTCTCCAAGAGGAGGCCGAAAATTACAATGGAGCGGATGTTATGTTTGAGCCCGGATATGATCTCATTGGTGTAAATCCGCTGTACATTGAGAATCTTAAAAAGGACATACCTTTAGTTATTGCCTTGCGAGAAAAACATGATGATTACGGAGTGATGTTGTCCATGGAGACCTTCCCATTAGTAGAGAACTACAGCCTTATTCGCTTTTACACGAAATGCTTACCTGTTGCCATGGATAATGGTTGTCTATCATCGGCCAAGATGATATTGGAAAGAGTAATAAGTCAAGCTTTAGGTAATTTGGGAATTCGTCTCCATGCTGCTGGAATTACCAGTCATGTTGTTCGTAAGATGGCCGATCACATAACTGCAAAATATTGTTCAGGTACGAGAACCTTACAAAGATTAGATATGTGTGTCTACCTTGGAACAATTGAACTTACCGTTTAATTTTTTTGAATTGTTAGTGAAGCAAAAAATTATCAAATCCAAGGAATTCGAAAAACTTTTAGAAGTACTTCCTAGGTTCCAGGAGGAAAATCAAAAGGATTCAAAAACAATCCTCAAAGAAGCTGTGGAAAGAGGCGAAGATTGGTTCGTCAGATTGGCTTTGCAGAGCGACAAAGATTTACTTAAAGAGTCTGCACCAGCTTGGCAAAAAGCATGCGAAAAGGGTGACATACCCTTTTTACTCATCTTTATTGAATTGTGCGATAATGAAGAAGAATTCATCAAGCTTTGTGAGAAAGAGAAACAAACACCACTGCATCATCTAAAACTTTTACAGTCGGAACAGTATGTTGAACTGTTAAAAAAACCGGTGTTTGAGAAGCTCAAGAATCAAGGTGATAGTGATGGAGCAACACCGTTACATCGAGCTATTGAACGTCATGACCTTGAACTAACTAAAGCCTTGTTGGAAACTAATGGAATTAAAATTGACATTAAGGATAGCAATGGTACAACTGCCCTTGATTTACTAGAAAAGAGCTGCAAACACTCAACAAACTGGGTAAGTAATTATTTCTTGGACTTTTTAGGATATTTATGGTTAGGATATCTCTAAACACAGATTAAACGATACTAGTTAAGACAAACATATACTTTTCTACTCATAAATATGTATCCTTTTAACAAAATCAACACACAAACAAGTTTGCTTCTCACAATCCTTGATAAATTAAACCATTTCTCTAAGATTTGCAAAAGTTAAACAAATAATATGTAAGGATGATCAACCTAACACACATTCATTCAACATAAACAATATGAACAATGGATCGTATCATAAGTAGATATAAGGGGATTAGAGAGTCATATAATGCATAAAGTTGACAGTTTTGAACAAATTACACCAAGTGGAAGAGATAAGAGCATCCGCAAAGGTAGAAAACTACCTCTTCATACGCACCATCTCTCCCCATATTAGGAACCTCATTAATGCACTCACATCCCCATAATTTGTGTCTCCACCATTTTTAGAAAAGGTTCCCAAAAAACAAGTGAGGGTAAATTGTGAAGTAAATTTTTATATGTAAATGGAGAACCCTATTGTTGCATAAATATAGTTATAAATTGGGGGAGTAGATGAAAAAATTAGTTAAAAATGAGGTGGGCGAATAAGAAAAAGAGAGATAAAATATGGACAACCTCATTGTTGCGGATGCCCTAAGCCTTCCATAGTTTAATTACAATAACCAAAATTAAAAGTAAATCGTAATAATTAAGGAAAGATTAAAAATTGTCATATAAATGATAGATGAAAATTAGATCTCAAATTTTAACCTATTTACACATTGGGCATTAATTCCTAGGTCAAGACCAAAATGGGCCCAAAATTTCATAACACAAAAACTGATACTGCAGCATCCGCAACAAATCGTAGGCTGCGGTCCTACGGGAGTTTTGGCCTAGTGCTTTTTGCTCCATTTCGTTCCCTTTCTTTCTTTTTCTAGACTTTCGTTGGCCATGGCCCAAGGTCTTCACTCCTTGACTTTCATAGGCTTGACCTTTGTTGACCTCCATTGGCTCGACTTCGACTTTGACTTGGTTGAGTTTTTTTTATTTGAGTGGTTTGACCTTCCTTAACCTTGAATTCAATGGAACATACATAACAATTTTCTCCAAGGCACATCACATCTTACCAAACCACAAGTACAAAGAGATCAAAAATTTGAATTACAACAAGGATTGCACAACATTCATCAAAATGAGCCTAAGTTCTCAAAATTACAACCAAAGGATATATCCAGCAATTGACATGAATAGTGTACTAAAAACCGGAAATCAACAAATTTATTATACTAAAAACATCCTAATGCATGACACAATTTGACAATATCATTTAAGTACGAAGTATCTCAGTGAAGAACCTTGTTATTTCTTCAAATTATTGATTTCATGATGTGGTTTAGTTCCTATGTTGCAAACATGCATTCTGCTTAAGAGCAGTTGGAGTATTAGACGTTGTCTTGATTTGAGTGGTTTAAATTCCCTAAGCTACATCTCCTATATATTAAAAGAATAAATCCATCCAAAAATTTGCATCCAAAGATCACCTATACTTTAAGGGAGAGTATAATGCCACGACTAATACTTATAATGCCACGAAGTTTTCTACATGCAACGACAAATACTAATTAAATAGTACACTCACAAATGTCGTGGCATTAAAGTTTACCCCTCTGGCATTATGGGGGCCCTACTTTAATAAAGAAAATTAAATATACCATGTGGTAAACTTAAATGGC
Source organism: Silene noctiflora (assembly GCA_009801015.1). NCBI lineage: Eukaryota > Viridiplantae > Streptophyta > Magnoliopsida > Caryophyllales > Caryophyllaceae > Silene > Silene noctiflora. Next base: position 64,926 of record VHZZ01000154.1, read on the forward strand.
TAAACTAATTTTCTAATTTTATTTTATTTTTAAATAAGAAACTAAATTTTTGTGACTGTGGCACCCTTCACTTATTTTAATTTAGCACATGATATCTATATAAATCAAGATATATATTAAAACTAAGTTTTGTTGATAATAAAAATCATAATAAATAAAGTATATGTGTTTCTAAAAATATGAAGAAATGTAGGGAAAAAAAAAACATAAAAACAATTCATAATTATTTCATTTGAATAGTATTTTGATTGTGAAAACCGTAAGAGTTTGATTACAAGAATAAAATCGGCTATATGAATGAAAAAGTGTCAACTTCTCTCTTTTCTATCTTTTTATCTTATTACTACTAATATAAAATCTTTATTTTAGCGTTCAACATATACATGTAATGTTATTTACATATTTTTTCTCATTTGTATATCCATTTCTTAATATTAGTCTAATGTTTGATTAAGCCAAATAAACAACGTTTTTGGAAATTAATAATTCAATAATCATTATTATGGTAATTAAAATAAAACTATTTTTACGAATAATTTGAAACTAATGGCTCTTTGGCAAAAGACTCTCTTATCATGTAAAAATTTTGCAGCTTAAACAGTATATTCAGTTGTTGAAGATGCCGGTGTTTAAGCATCTTTTGAACCAATGTGATAAGGACGATAGAACGACACCATTGCATCGAGCTATTCAACGCGACGACCTTGAACTGACTAAAGCCTTGTTGGAAACGGAGGGAATTGATGTCAACATCAAGGATAACAATGATACAAAGGCCATTGATTTACTTCAAAAAAGTTGCGGACTTTCTCCGAGTTGGGTACGTTCCCCTATTCCTTACTTTAGGATATACCCATGTTATTTTGTTATTCTCACGAGTATACGATGTTGAACACATGTACTTAATTACATAAATTTTTGGTTAAGTAATCTATTAGTCCGCATAATGTGAGATGTAATATCATCACCTTATGGTGTTTGTTGCCTATAGGGTAAAATGTGCAGGGATATAAAACAAGATTCAACTGTAAAAAAACTCAAGTACCTTTTCCGGAATATATCATTTGAGGGAATGCAGAATGCCATGTCTGTGGTGGCAGCCCTTGTGGCAACCATTACTTTTGCCGCGGGGTTTGCTGTACCGGGTGGGCTCGACAGCGAGGACGGGACACCAGCGCTAGCAACTAAGGCGGCGTTCCTTGCGTTCTCGGTGTGTAACACAATAGCCATGTGCTGCTCCATAATGGTTCTATTTATACTGCTCGGCCCATTGATGTGGAACCCTCATCCTTCTCTCTTTTATGCTAACATGAGTTTATCCCTCTTATTGATGTCCCTTGGTGGGACCATGGTAGCCTTTATGACCGGGGTTTACGCCACAATGGCAGCCAAAGCCAAGTGGGACGCAATCTTTGTAATCGTCGCATGCTCTTTGGCCTTATTTATGGCTGGGATTGTTTTAATGTTGACCTACTTGCCTCAATTCAAGAAGGTACCTCACAAGGCCTATAACTTGCTTAAATATATATTATACAACACAACACCGCAGGCGGCTGGAGCCCCAATCATTGCTACGGAGAATACTTCAGAACAATCTGCAACAAACTTAAACACTCGTGTGGCCCAAACCACACCAAACCTGAACGGGAAGGCCGATCAATCCTCCGGCACCTCGCATCCGACACAAGATGATCATAAAATTGAAATCAAAGAAAACCGAGTGAATTAGGTGTGGAAGATGGGAAAACATGCGGTGTAATAATTACATTAGTGCAACCTGCGATTTAAACCTGGTCGAAACTTTAACATGTGTCTCAGGCTACACCATTTGTATTTTGTATTGTTACAGAAAGATTTATGGGAATTGGTGATACTTTTCGGTTTGTTTGTTTTTCTGTATATATAAGTATTCATTTTAGAATGAGATCAAATTCAGTGCTAAAGTCATAATATTTCATCACAATCATAAGATTTTAGAAAGTAAGCCCTCTGATAAGGTTAAATCTTGAGGTGTTTTAGTTTAAATTATCTTTAAAGGAATGCTAATAATCAAACGCCATAAACGAGAAATTTCATAAAGTTTGAGTTTGTTAAGTTTGTTCAATGAATAAAAACCGACATGCCAAAATCTCTTATGCCATAAAATTAGGATCGTTTTGCATAACCGACAAACAATAATGGTTTTCCTAGGAACGCTTCCTAAGTAAATCACATAAATGTTGTTAACTTGCCTATCTTCAAGAACAATTTCATTTGTACTTTCCTTGATTACGTAACAAAGGTTTGCATGAAATTCAACTTTATTTTCTTTGTCACATAATTGAGAAATGCTAATCAAATTGTGTTTAAAACCTTTGACAAGCGGCGCATCATTAATAGAATGTGAAAGAGACTTACCAACTTTGTCAATGCCAACTACCTCACCTTATTTATTGTCTCCAAAAGTTACATTTCTACCCTTGTAGGCCGATAATGAAAGGAATTGGTTTCATTTACCTGTCATATGTCGTGAACATCCACTATCAAGCTACTAATAGCTACCTCCTCTCATATGGCCCTGCAAAGAAATTAGTTAGATGATTTAAAAGCCCAAACAAGTTTGGGTCCCTTCTTATCATGGCGAACAATATCTAAGACATCTTTCATAATCCACATCTTCTTAACAACTCTTATATTTTTATCCAAATGACCTAAATGTTTTTTACAAGCGTTAAATACATGACCCGTGTTTCCACAAAATTTCCAAATCCATATAGTGTAAAGATTACCTGAATACCATTTGTTGAGAATAAGCCCCAACCCGTATGAGTTCCAACTTCCACATGTAAAAATCCCACATTTGTACGGTGTATCTCTTTACGACTTTATTTATCTTTTATTAGTTATTTCAATATCTGTTTTTTTCCTTATCAATTCCATAAACTACATCTTCAGAGTCTATATTTTTTTTATGTATAATGCGCTTGTAAAAGTTTAGAGAATGTAGTTTCAGCATCACTTGTGAAAAGCCTTGAGTAATGATTTGAGTTTAGCAGTTTAGCTAACAGCCTGATGCTATATATACCGTCTGATACAATAAAGTAAGTGTATATCACATTTGATTAAAATATATACGAGTATTAAATTGATTTATTTACATAGTACTCCGTATAATTTTGGTAAAAAACAATTTTTTGTAAGCTTATCTCCGCTGAACATTTGGTGAAAATCACATTCACCGGACATTTTATGGATTACAAAACTAGTGATTTAGATAAAGATTTGTCACTAAGACATGGCATAAAGAGTGTATCAAAAACTAATTGACAATAGAGTTAGTTTTTGGTTTGTAAAAGTTAGTAATTATTATGGTTTCATCTTGACACCCTAGTGTATTAACAACCTTGTTTTTTTTGTGTTTTTTTTCTTTTACTATACCCATCACATTAAAGATCTCTAACAAAAGCGACTAGTTAATTAACCTCAACAAAGTCCCTACTTCAATTAGTATATAATCCTTTTTGTATTTAAAAAGTGTTGAAAAATTTACCCTGAGTCTTGATAACCAAAAGCATTGCAAATAAGATTTGAGAGAGAATGAATGACTTGCAAACCATTTGCGGCTGTTGCCTTTGTTTCATATATTTTGTGAATGAATTACATGAGGTTGCATTCCACATATTTATAGTGATGCACTTAACCCTAGGTTATATACACTAAAGTACAAATGACAGATAAGATAGAATTGTTATTATAAACAGACAAACAAAGTCCAGCTGTTATTCTACCTAACCAGTTTTGTCTTGATGTCCAAGCAAAACATTTTTATATGTTCTTTTACACTCCCCCTCAAGGTGTGAGTGTGGCTTGTCCATTACTCTCGTCTTGCCGAGAAGCTTGTTATGTTGCTTGACTGTAAGAGACTTTGTGAGTACATCTGCAAGTTGATTGTGAGTGGAGACATGTGTTGGCTGAATTAAACCTTGTGCTATCTTTTCTCTGACAAAATGGCAGTCTAACTCTATATGCTTCGTTCTTTCATGATATATGGGGTTGGCTGCTATTGCTAGAGCTGCTTGATTATCACATTTGAGGTTCACAGGAGACAAATGTTTAGTTCCCAGATCTTTGAGCAAAGAGACTATCCATGTTACCTCACATGCTGTTAAAGCCATAGCTCTATATTCTGCTTCTGCAGATGAGCGTGCCACTACAGTCTGTTTCTTTGACTTCCATGAGATGGGTGATTGGCCAAGTAAGATGCAAAATCCTGTGATTGACCTTCTAGAGAAGGGGCAAGAGGCCCAATCTGAGTCACAGTAAGCTGTCAATGTAACACCCCCACACTCCAAGTGCCTTACTAAGGCCACCTCGAGTACAAAGGTGCTACCATCTCGGTTTCCCGAGGCAATGTATATCATTAGACAATAAAGAAACATCATTTAAATAAATAGTTA
>VHZZ01000154.1:73406-85399 GCA_009801015.1 Silene noctiflora
GTAACGCAACTTACTCGATCGAGTAAGTATGCTACTCGATCGAGTGGCCCTTACTCGATCGAGTGACCCAGCTACTCGATCGAGTACTCCACTTCCAGACTCTGACTTAAAAGACACAGACTTACTCGAGAGAGTAAGTCCTACTCGGTCGAGTCACCAAAGGCAGGGAAAACCGTAGGATTACAGTCAACCTAGTTGTTGATGAATTGGCAAGTAAGAAGCCTTGTGCAGGAGCAGATTTGAGGTATCGTAGCACCCTCTTTGCAGCCTGCCAATGATCTGTGGTAGGTGTTTGCATGAATTGGCTGAGGAGTTGAACGGAGAAGCTAATATCTGGCCTGGATATGGTGAGGTAAATGAGCTTACCTACCAGCCTTCTGTATGTTTCAGGTGAGGTCATAGGAGTGCCCTTAGTTGGTTCAAGCTTGACATGGTTGTCCAAAGGAACCCTAAGTGGTCTTCTTTTGAGAAATAAATATACCCCGTGATGCATGATCAATTTCCAGACCCAAGAAGTAAGATAATTGGCCCAGATCTTTCATATGAAACTGTGAGCCGAGGAATGCCTTAAGATTTTTGATTTCTTCTTGGTTATTTCCAGTAATCACCATATCATCTACATAAACCAACACTGCAGTAACAAATTGATCTTTGGTCTTTACAAACAATGAGTGATCTGCAGTAGATTGGTAATAGCCAGACTTGATGAGGGTTTGTGAAAGTTTGGCAAACCATTGTCTGGGAGCTTGTTTGAGGCCATAGAGAGATTTCTTTAGCTTGCACACTTTGGACCCTTGATATTTGGAAACTTGTTCATTACCGACAGTTATCCTATCTCCCACTGCTGAATATCCCATTGGAAGTAGCATGTAAACCTCCTCTTAAAGGTCACCATGCAAGAATGCATTGGTGATATCCATTTGGTATGTATGCCATTTCTCCATTGCAGTTATGGCTAAGAGGGCTCTGACAGTGGTCATCTTGGCCACTGGAGCAAAAGTTTCAGTATAATCATATCTCATTCTTTGTCTACAACCCTGGATCACAAGTCTTGCTTTGTGTCTTTCAATGCTTCCATCAGGCTTGTATTTTAATTTATACAACCATCTACACCCTATGGCTCTTTTACTTGGTGGCAAGTCCATGACTTCCCATGTTTTGTTCATTTCTAATGCCTCAAGTTCCTTGTTCATGGCATCCACCCACACTTTCTGCTTAACTGCCTCATTAAACAAATATGGCTCACTGTCAGAGGATATTTTGTTGACCATATTTGAAAAAGAGGTTCCCACAGGAGTTTCTGTCACTTTTGTGATAGGGGCAGCTTCATTTCTGTTCGTTGTTCCTTTTTGATTAACAATAAAATCTTTTATCCAGGGGGGGTCTTCCTTTCTCTAGAAGACTTTCTTTGGGCATGTTCTGTCCCTGCAGAATCTGCAAGTCCATGTCCAGTGTCATATTGTGATTGTTCTTCTTGATTGTGCACAAGAGAATTTTGATTTTCCTGACCCTGGTTTTCAGTCTCAGTGCTCCTCATGTTGGGCATCACCATCATAGGTGGCTCACTCTCTAAAATTTCAGCCTGAGTGATCTCAACAGGCATGGGGTTCATATATTTTCCTTTAGACACTTGAGAATAAGGAAATATTTCTTCATAGAACATCACATCTCTAGTGACAAATCTCCTTTTAGAAACAAGGTCTTGAACCCTATATCCTTTTTGTTGAGTGGGGTAGCCAAGGAATACACATGGGACACCCCTGACACTAAACTTGCCTCCACTTTTCTATGGATTGTGTGGCATTACAAGGAAGCCAAAAACTTTCAGTTGACTGTAATTGGGTTTGATCCCATGAAGTCTTTCATAAGGAGTCATATTTTGAACAACAGAGGATGGTATTCTGTTGATTAGATATGCTGCTGTCATAACGCAGTCCCCCCAATAGGCCAAAGGCAGACCATAATGAAACCTCAATGCCCTAATGATCTCTAGGAGATGCCTATGCTTTTGTTCAACTTTACCATTTTGTTGAGGCATATCTACTATACTTGTTTGCTGTATGATTCCCTTTTTTAGAAAGAAATTGTTGCAATCATCATCATCAAATTCGAGCGCGTTATCAGACCTAACAACATTTATGTATTTTCCAAATTGTGTCTTTGTGTATTCATAGAAACTTTTCAAATTGGCAAAAGCATCAGATTTATGGACCAATAGATAAACCCAAGTGCCCCTTGAATACTCATCAACTATAGTGAGGAAATATTTGAATTTTCCTTTATACAAAACTTTGTACGGTCCCCATATGTCTATATGTATGAGATCAAAGGGGTGAGCAACAGTGGTCTGACTTAGGGAATAGGGAGACTTAGACATTTTAGCCATAGGACAAGTGAGGCAAATGTCATTGGATTGTTTTAAATTCAAGAAAGTTATATGTCTTAATTTTGAAAAAGGAGCATGTCCAAGTCTATGATGCCACAAGGAATATTGAGAATCATTGTGTTTAGCATTCAAAGAGAATCCATTATTACAACTAGTCCTTGAAACATGATCTGGCTTTAAATTAACATTCTGAGCCTTAGGATTACAGTTTTTGACAGAATTAAAAGAACTACTAAGTTGGTGTATTTTCCTTGTTTTGAAGGCTTCATTCTTTTGAGGCTTGGCTAAGTCTTTGTTGTCCAAGTAGTAAAGACCCCCTATTGCTCTTCCCTTAATCCTAACAGTCTTGCTATCAGAGTCCTGCATTTGACAGTGTGACTCATGAAATGTAACAACACAATTGTTTTCTTGGGTTAACTTTTGTACTGACATAAGGTTTTGTCTAAAGTTTGGCACATGTAAGACATTTTTCAAAAACAGACCATTTTCAAGGGAAATATTCCCTTTGTGTGTGACATAAACCACTTCCCCATTTGGGAGATTGATTTTTGGCTTATTTATCACAGTCCTTACATTGCTCATATTAGACAAATATGGGGACATGTGGTCTGAGGCTCCAGAGTCCACAATCCATTCATTTTGAGATGTGAAAATGTTGTAACAATGAATTTTACCTGCAAAGTTGCATTCAATCTCATCATCAGTATCATCCATGGTCTTGGCATAACTACTGCTACTAGTTCTAGGCACCAATTTCAGCAATTTCTCTAGTTGTTCAGTTGCAGCACCAATTGCAGTGGTTAGATCAGTGTCATCAGCTTTAGCATTTCCTGCAATTCTCCTTCCACCTTTAAGCTTTCCCTGACTGTTATAGGTTCCTCTATTGCCCTGGAATCTTTGCCTTTGCTGCTGAGAATTACTCTGGTGACTCCTCTGAGGTCTGACATTTTTTGAGCTCCTAGTGTTATAAGTTGAGCCATTCTTCTTGTGCTTTGGATGCCCCACTGGATATCCACAAACCTCCCAGCATTTTTCAGATTTGTGGTTGCCTCTACCACAGTGAATGCACTTTTTTTCATCAACCTCCCCCTTTCCCATGAAGGCAGCCACATCTTGAGAGTTGGTGTCCTTTAGATTGACATATTGAGTTTCTTCCTGCAACATCATGGAAAGGGCAGAGTAAACAGTTGGGAGAGGGTCCATGAGCAATATATTACTCCTAAGGATCCCATACTCCTTGTCCAATCCATTTAAGAACTGAAACAACCTTCTTTCCTCAGTTTAGCAGCAATAGCATCCAAGTATGCAGCTATCTCAGTTGTGATTTTGGTGATAGGAGGTAACTGACTCATATTGTCAAGTTCATCCCATATAGTTTGTAACTAAGTGTAGTATTCTTCTATAGGCCTTTTACTTTGAGATATCTCATATGTATCTTTGTTAAGTTTAAACTTTCTTGCTCCATTAGCAATGGTGTATTTCTTTTCAAGTATAACCCATATTCCCTTAGCAGTGGGTGTGAATATTATCACCATCTTTATCCTCTCACTCACATTCTGAAGAATCCATGAAATGAATTGACTGTTAGAGGTATTCCAGGCCTCTATTTTCTCCTCATCCTCCTTGCCACTTTGCCTGTAACAAAGCCAAGCTTTCTGTTTGCTGACAATGCCAGTGTCATCTGGCGTTTCCAAAGGGGATAATTTTCAGAGCCAGTCAAGAGAGGGCTAATTCTTACAATGGTGGTGCCTTCTGTTGGGTTACAGTATAAAGGATCCAACATACTAATCACTTTAGGTGTATTTGATTCTTCACCAGACATGATATAAGTATGAAAGATGAAGACTTTGCAAATAAAGATAGAAACTTTGCAAGGGAACAAGGATAGAAATCAACTATAAGCCTAGAAACTGACTACCAGGAAACTTACAGCAAGAATAGACAAAAGGGAGAAGGACAATGGCTATTAAGAGCTCAAGTGCTCTGATACCATGTTGAAAAATTTACCCCGAGTCTTTATAACCAAAAGCATTGCAAATAAGATTTGAGAGAGAATGAATGACTTGCAAACCATTTGCGGCCGTTGCCTTTGTTTCATATATTTTGTGAATGAATTACATGAGGCTGCATTCCACATATTTATATTGATGCATTTAACCCTAGGTTATATACACTAAAGAACAAATGACAGATAAGATAGAATTGCTATTACAAACAGACAAACAAAGTCCAGCTGTTATTCTACCTAACCAGTTTTGTCTTGATGTCCAAGCAAAACATTTTTATATGTTCTTTTACAAAAAGTGAGTGTGTCAGTGTGTGACATTTCTACAAGAAGGAAAAATAATCCACTTCATACGATAAAAGTTGTTTTAATTATCATAAATTCTCATTTGTAACGGACATATCCATTGCAAGTTTACGACGAGTTAAATATTATCTATTTAGGTAGATAAAACAAAAACGGAGTACTTAAAGAAGTAATAATCTATTTTGTCTTATCTACCACATGAATAATACTCGACCCTCGCAAGCTTGTGACAAATATACCCTTCACAAGAAAGTCTTACCATTCAATTATAACTAAATGATGGAGGGCATAATGCGTAAGCGAGGGAAGGGCCACCTATCGGGCTCCTCCGTACCGCTACAGGTTGACATTTGGCGCTAGATAAGTCCACAATTCAACTAGTATTAAATTAAGGGTGTGTTTTGATAATAAATATGTAGGAAGGGGGGAGGGGGGAAGGAATGGAGGGAAAGGAAAGGAAAGGAAAGGGAAGGGAAGGGAAGGGGGGAGTGGGGTATGAGTGTTTGAATGCAATTTTTTTTACAAATATTTCCTATTTTGGAGAGATTTTGATTTGTCTTGGAGAAATGAAAATGGATTCCTCCAAATGCCTCCTCCTTCACCCTTATTTGTTATCCAAACAAGAGATTTCAAACCTCATACTTGTCCTCCCTTTCATTTCCCTCCAAATCCATCTATTCAAACATACCCTAAGGGTGTGTTTGGATAGCAAAAGTGGAGGGAAAGAAAAGGAAGGGGGAATGAGGGAAGGGAAAGGGAGAGAAGGGAAGGGGAGGGGGAATTGAGTGTAGATATTTGGATACAATTTCCCTCCAAATCTTGCCTATTGTGGAGAGATTTTGATTAGGCTTGGAGGAGGGAAATTGGATCCCTCCAAATCTCTCCCTCTCCATTTCTCTCTACTCTAATTTGCTACCCAAACAAGGGATTTTAAATCCCCTACTTTCCCTCCCTTTCTTTTCCCTCCAAATCCCCCAATCCTTTAGATAGCAAAAGTGGAGGGGAAAGGGATAGGAGGGGGAAGCTAAGGAGAGAAGGGAAAGAAAGAGAAGGGAAGGGGGCGGAATGAAGTGTGGTGTTTGGATATAATTTCCTCCAAATCTTGTCTATTGTGGAGAAATTTGATTAGGCTTGGAGGAGGGAAGTTGGATCCCTCAAAATCTCTCCCCCTCCATTTCTCTCCACCCTCATTTGTTATCCAAACAAGGGATTTTAAATCCCTACTCTCCCTCCCTTTTTTTTCCCTCGAAATCTCTCAATCCAAACACATTCTAAGAGATAATACTCATCGTACAAATTGTGTCATTATATTTGTCCGAAGTGAAATATATACTCTGCAAGTCGTATTGAAGAAGAATGCGCGAAATTCAAAAGAACTGAGGGATATGGAAAAATAAAGTTGCCAATTAGGATGATTACTCTATTGATTTGCATCCCGAAATAGAGAGTATTTTGCTGAATACATATCAACGTACGAAAGAGACGAAGGTTGAAGTTCGGTTCGTAGTTAAGACACCATTTCTTGAGTAACAGCTGGAATTCTCGAGCAGGGGTAAATCCAGGAAGTCCATGTACGTTGGGCTAGATTGTCATGGATATTGATAAAAATATAAGAAAAATAAAATTTGATACAAATGGTGAAACTATATTTGTTAATGGGATTTGTTTATCGCAAAGAAAATAGAATATTTTGAAAATCGTTTAAATAAAAAGAGTAAAAGGGTGAAATTTTGAAAGAAAAGGTTAAAAAGAACCGGCAAATATAATAAGACAATAATGAATTGAACACCTGACCTATTATAGGACATCCACACCTTCACAAATATGGGAGGATGATACTTATCTCAATTCTATGTTGGAAAATGAATTGGCCATATCGGGTGACACACAATCTCAGTGTCACCTCTCACATGTAATAAGTGGAGACTCCTATAATAATTGGTGTATGTGGGAGGGTGACACCTAATTTCGGTGTCACCCAATGGTGCTACCCAATTTCGGTATCACCCGATGGTGCCCTATCATTATCCTTCTAGGTAGGGGTGAGCAAAAATATACGATACGATTTTATAATACGGATACGATATGGTATACGGTTTGAGTTATACGGATTTCTATATATACGATATGAAAATACGTATATACGATATAAAACCGTATTGTATCCGTATCGGGCAAAAGCAAAACCGTATATACAGTTTCCGACACGATTTGAAGTTCTTGTATAAAAAAAGTTAAAAAAATACAAAGTTCCTCTTTCAACTCCCATTTTTCTAATGTTTTTACGACTTATTTTACTAAGTTATCACAATAAACAAAAATTAGCCCTTCATTAGATGTGGTTATGTTAGAGGTAATTATTAGCTCTTGAATAATCACAATGCTTAATTAGGCGCTTGTTACCAAACCGTATCCGTATATACGGATTCCGTATACACGATTTTTTCGGGTATCCGAAATCGTATATACGGTTAAACCGTATTGGATTCATATAGTGATTTTTGCGATTTTTAAAACCGTATACCCGATACAGTTTTCAAAACCGTATCAGATATACGATTTTGCTCACCCCTACTTCTAAGTTACACTCAAACTCATACTAAATGGTCTCGATCTGCCCCTGTTCTTGAGCCACATTATTGTAAGATTTTTCACAACCAATCAATACTTATACTCTATATATATTCCTGAAACTAAGGGACTTCAATGTAATTAAATAAAACTATACAAATTAATTATACTATATAGTTTAAATCGATAGCACTATGTGATGGACCCGACCAAGGGACTTCAAAGTAAATATTATATAGTTTTGGTTGAAGTATAAATTTAGAGAATATCAAAAATATTGTATTTTTCCTTAAAATACACATGCCCCACTTATGTTATTAATTAGTATCACACTATCACCATATAATTATACAATTATTTAACATACACAAATATAATATATGTAGGTTATATTTTGGAAACTATTAAAAGGTAAATAAATCAAGCTAGATTTCCATAAGATAGAATATTCTATAATTATTTCGATTTGATTTAATGTATATATGTAATATATTTATATAAATATATAACCTCTTAATTGTATGGTTAAATAGTAAAATTAATTATGTTAGTAGTGAAAATAATTGTACTAACATTGGATATAATAATATGTTAGTAATCACTCATTTGAATAGTCAAAATAATAGTCAAAATAACTATATTAGCAATGGGAGTAATGAAAGTAATAGAAGCAACACTGGGAGTAGTGAAATTATCAATATTCATGCGGCAGTAGTGAAAGTAACAATAATTACGGCGGAAGTAGTGAAAGTAACAATAATTACTGTTTGAGTAGTGAAAGTAACCGTAGTAATAATGGATGTAATAAAAGTAACAATACTAACAACGAAAGAACGCGTATATGAACAATTAGCTAACTAATCAATATAAGTAAAATATTAATACCGGGAGTAGTGAATTTGTCTCATAATTTATTCATCGTAATTTTAAGATTTGACATAAAAAAATATATTAGAGATAATTTTATAAGTTATACAACTTTATAGTAATTTTATTTAATTGGAAATAAATTTTAATGATAAATGGAGGTAGCCCAAACGTAACCGAACACCCATACTAATTTCATTTATATTCCAAGGTCGGAATTATACAATTCTTTGAACAGTGGTTAGCAACTAAGAGGACCCGTGTTGTGTATTAAAAAACATCGTGCCTCTAATTGGTAAATTCCTGGGATGAAAAAAAAAAAAAAAGGCAACTTGACAAATGAAACAAATCATATCAGAATTTGGATTGAATTAATGAAAATAACAACACAAATGAAGCTAGAATAACTTAGATTACCTCTATAGCCCGTGAAAAGGTATTAATTAATTTAGGTAATGATTTGTAGAATTCAACAAACTAATGCCATTTGAGACCATGTCGATTATAAATACTTAAAGGCAAATTCTCATTTGTGACGGAAGGTATCCGTCACAAATGAGAAGACGGGTACCATTTTGTGAGACAAAATACCCATGAGAGAAGAGAAGAAAGTAAGTGGGGGGTGCCCCCACCTTGTCCCCCTATTCGTTTTGTGAGTGACATTACCCGTCACAAGGACCGACCCGTCACAAGGGAGACGCTTTGCTACTTAAATAGCACCTTTGAAAAATCTTCAGGTTTAGAAAACCAGTTTTTGAGTATTTTCATCTGAAAACCAATATTGCAAATTCTTCACATAAATATCATAAAATGTAGGTAATATTGACTGACACGATACGTATATCTAGGGATGGCGATGGATCGGGTTGGATCTGGTTTTGCGAGATTCAAACCCGATTCACTTACTTATTGGATCACCGATCCATATCCAAATCCGATCTGTATCCAAAATACTGAAATCTATACCCGATCCACTATACTATACCTTTTTCAAATCCATATCCACTACAAATCCATACCCGATCCATCACATAATCAGAAACCCAATCCAAAACTTTTTTTGGCTATATAAAAAATTCATTTAATATGACATTCAAATATTCAAGCTTAATAAAGCCTAAATTTTCAAAATTATTTGAATGGATCGAGTTCGGGTATGAATTAATCGGGTTTGGATTTGGTTCCGGTTTTCTAATGGTGAGTTTGGATATGGGTTTTTAAATAGTGGATCGGTTATGGATTTTCAAAAGTTGAATTTGGATCGAACTTTTTCCTACGAATCAGTTCGGTTTCGATTCAGTATGGGCCACTATTACTATCTCTAAGTATATCACCAAACTAGATAATGACTTGACTCGGATGGCCTATTTTAAAGCCTAGATTCACTCAATCCAACCCATAATTGGCAACCGGTTAATGACTCGATCTGAATGACCTATTTTGAAGCCTGCTTTCACCTAATCTGACCTATTACAAGCCCAAATATTATTGTTGGACTTGATATGACAGATATCACCAAGAAAATGGAAATACTTGTCAATAAGGTACTTTGATAACTATGTTATCATCCCATTATTTATGTCGAAAACCCTTTACTTTAGTCCTAATTTTGGTGCATTTAATCGATAATTGTAGGAGTTTAATCTAATTACCTAAATGAGTTTCACCGGGTAGTGTGTTCAGTATTTTGTAGCATTGCACACTTCTCCATGCAAAATCGGTCGCCAAATGGAAGCTAAGGATCAAGAGAAGCTCAGTCGGTGTATCTCCTAGCCCCAACCGCTGCATTGTGGTCAGAACTGGTGGATTTTGACCTGGTGGATTTTAACCCAGCTTGTGTATCTTATTTGCCTTGTTGATGTATCTCCAATCCCTAGCCGGCGCATTGCGATCGGGAGCGGTGCATCATCCCCCAACCTGTGCAACTTTTTTATTCCCTTCAGCGTATCATTGCTCAATCGATGTATTAACTGCCACAAGGCCAGTGCATCGTTACACCGCCTGGCTCCGACAATTAGGCCTAGTTCAGCCTTTTGCTTTGTAAATTGTGTTTTGGACCCTTCATATGAATAGCTAAACCCTCATTTTTTGGGACACACAACATTATACACTTCATTTCTACTAAGAGAATAAGGTTTAAGCAAAGATTATAGTAAGAATTGGATCTCATTATTTTTATTCTTCATTTTTAAGTTATAATCAAAAATCTATATTATTTCCTTCATCCTTTTTTTTGGTAATTTCTATTTTCTTCTTTAACTTCTTGTTTTATTTTGTCAATTTCATTCTCTTAGTTAATCAGTCTTATTTTTGAATATTTACATTTCTTGTAGTTAAAGTTACCATATTTAGGATGTGTTTGGATTGAGAGATTTGGAGGGAAAAGAAAGGGAGGGAGAGTAGGTGATTTAAAATCTCTTGTTTTTTGGATAGCAAATAAGAGTGGAGGGAAATAGAGGGGAAGAGATTTGAAGGGATCCAATTTCCTTCCTTTAAGCCTAATCAAAATCTCTTCACATTAGGCAAGATTTGGAGGAAAATTGTGTAACACCTTAACCCTAATCTAGGGTCGGAGCGGTCACTCACGGTACCTCGCCAGACTGCGTACATGTCCCACAGATCAACACGGGTCTTTTCTAGCGCATTTTGTAATATTCCACTGAACCGAATACGTTTTTCGGGTGACGTACTCCCTTGAAGAGGTCCATTGATAGGCTTAAAATCCCACTAGTGTTTAAAAGGATTGAAAGTACTACTCATCTCAACAAAGTGTACTTTCTTTTCTGGTTATCCATGCGAAAAAACTTCACGGTTAAACGTGCTTGACTGAGAATAGTCTTAGGATGAATGACCTCCTAAAAATGTTCCCGGGATACGTATGGGGACATTTTGTTCAATTTGCATTCCAACTTACTTAATTAGTTAAAAACAAAAACCAACTTATGTCGACTTAGCTAAACACTACAACTAAAACTAAAACTAACGAGTATTGCATCATAGCTCCATTTGGATTCGACAACCAACTGCGACACCATAACCGTGCACTTGCAGTGTTTAAAATACATCTTTTAATATTATTTAAGAATAATAATAATGTCTCTTCGAACATTATATATCACGTTCATTCAAAGGATGTGTACTTGTAGTACGACGCAGTGTTTAAAATACGTCTTTTAATATTATTTAAGAATAATAATAATGTCTCTTCGAACATTATATATCACGTTCATTCAAAGGATGTGTACTTGTAGCACGACGCATTACATGATCCCGTTCAAGTGATGTAATATCGTAATCTTCATGTTCCTCCACCTTTTCCTGATCAATTTCGATGTCAACCCTTTCATCATGCTCATTTCTTATGCCAACTCCTTCATCTTGCTTATTTCCTATCTATCATCGCTTATCTCAACCCCTTCATCTTGTTGATCTCTTACTAGTATAGAACCCGTGCTACAGCACGGTAATTTTTCTAAATAGGTGTCCAAATTAATGTAATTTGTATAAATTGTATGCGTTTTAAATTTAATTTTAAAATATACTTGATATAACAAACATAAAAGGTTACGAAAGTTTACTAACATGAAAGCATACTCTAAGTTACATTTTTGAAGTATTAACTAGTTTTGTTACCCGTGCAATGCACGGGATGTTTCCGTTTTCATAAGTAATATTATTTCCTCAAACTTTTCCATAATATAGGCCATTGAAGTCAAATCCATCTTCCTACTCGAAATTAGACATAAAAAGAAGCTTTAATCTTAGCAATACTAAAGTAAGGGTGACAACTTTCTCATCAAATGATATGTTTAGTCTTACTTTAACATTCAGATTTTTTGAATCATCTTGATTTTGCCC
>VHZZ01000154.1:165291-187866 GCA_009801015.1 Silene noctiflora
AAAATTAATGATTTCAATTTATACATTTTATCAAATAATTTTATTGAATTTTTTTTATGAAAATAATAATATTTTATTGGTTTTTTTTATACAGGGTAATTATCTGTTAAGTCATTCTCTGATAWRTAATAATAACACTAACAAAAGATTTAGAAATAAATTTATAAGTTTTGTTTATTTTGATTAAATGATTACAATTCAGAGTATAGAAAAAATTATATAATGATTAAAAGATTATATAAAAGAAAAAAAAAATTAATGAAATAAAGACTTATTTCCTTATTTAGCGAGATTCCTTTTAGAGGGAAAATTTTTGAGAATTTTTATTCTCTTAGTATATAAGACTATAGGAGGATTCTCATTTTAAACTGCCTATTTAACGGCTTCGGACGGGTCACCTTCAACGAAAAAAGCCGTACCAAGTGAGACCTGCTAAAATAACAAGGTCAAAGATCTCCAGTACTTCAAAAAACAATTAAACTATTGCAACCGCTCAAGAATATGCATTAGAGAGATTCCAAGAGATTCAAATACACGTTTTAGCTACCTATCTATTCTTCAACAACTGAAAACATCAGGTATAAATAATTGAACAGCAATTTTTGTTTTAATGATTTTAGGCAATATGATACGTTTTCAATTGTTAAATTAATTCAGGATTTTACCCATTTGATGAATTCTTTCGTATTTTGATGATTAAATGTTGTGGGTCTAATGTTCTTATTAATTTTATGTTTGATTTTATTTTTTCTGCTCTAGAAACCCATTTAATATGTGCTGAAATCAGTGATGTTTTCGGTGGCGGAATTAGGGGGGCTAGCAGGGACAGTCGCCCTTGCAATTGAAAATTTTCGCTTTTTTCTAGTTTACCTTCATGCATTAATATCCCTACCCCGAGAAAATTTCCGAGTATAAATCCTGGTCGCGCCACTGGATGTTTCCACTGTAATGTATTTTATTTTCAGTGGTTTAGATAGTTTATGTTGATGATGTATAACATTACCATTTGTACATACTTTGTAGACATTATTTGGGTGATTTCAATGTGTGGAGTGATGAACAATTGCTAATGGAGGTGTTAAATTACGCTCATCGGTATGTGAAATCGCCAGGGCGAAAATTGGGGTGCATTAGAATGCTGTGTGCCTTGTCTGAATGCCCGCAGACGAAGGAGGTGGTAGATTACTTGGATAATCTGAAGAATTATGAGAAATCTGGAGTACCGGAAAATGCTGGTACTGATTCAAGTGATGGGTTCGACTTGGGTCGTATGAGGCGCTTGATGGACCGGCTTGGTAATCCACAGTCTAAATACAAGGTTATGTGTACCTGCTTTTCTTGCTTCAGTCTGTTATCCATTTGCTTGTACAATGTGCACAAAAGACGAGTAGCGATTAAGGATTTTTGCCTAGGTGAGGAATAAACGCTGAAGTAGGTATATTATGACATTGCAGTATTCATAGCTATATTAAACACTGGCGTACCCAACTTCAAACTTTATTATACTATGCTGGCCTAACAAATTTTTGGATATTGTTGTTTATTGTTCTGAGTTTCTGTTTTCATTGTTACTCTAGTGTAGAAAAGGCACTCGGTTGATGTGGGTGATAAAGAAGATATACATCAATTTCGCTTGCCCTTGGTTTGAGTTTGATTAATCCCCTCTCTTGGACTTTTAACCTGGGTAAAAAAATGACGATTGTTTGAATTGAATCCAGGGAGGTGGTACTTTTTAGTTTACCCATTTGGCTCTACAAAGCAAATTTTTTAGGGATGAACTCTTTGAGAAGACCATCTCAACCAAAAACTTGAGCTAATGGTTGCCGCCAATCAATGGTTCCATCCCTTAATACACCCCCTCACTTGTGCCTTTGGACCTGAAGAGTGGATAGTGTGCCCACTCCCCCATACTATGTGCTGAAAGGTATTAGAATCATTAATTGGGCCTCAACCATTGCCTAAGGTTTTGGTTGAGTTAGTCTTCTCACATGATATCAAGGGACCTTAAGGCCCCAAGTTCAAACTTGGGAGCCTCCAAAATCTTACAAATGCAATTTCAGCACATAGAATCTCACAAGTGGATTTTCAACACATAGTATAGGGTAGCTTGTGTACTATCCACTTTTCAACTATCAGCTTAATTCTGGTGGTGGGATGAGGTTAGGAAACATAACATGGTTCTATACCTTAATGGCTTAATACGCCCCTCACTCGTACATACTTTGGACTTGAAGAGTGGATGGTGCATAAGCTTCCACGTACTATGTGCTGAAATTCCACCCGTGAGATTTTGGAGGCCCCCAGAATTCGAACTTTTGATTGGTCCTCATACTCCTCAACCATCAGCCCAAGCTTTTGGATGAGAGGGTCTTCTCATATGGTCTGAGAGCCAAATATAGCCTCGAAAACCTGTGGCATCTTCTGGTAGAAGACTTTTGGTGGGGGATGGGGTTAGGAAAATGAACAACCAAAGACACCTCTGTTGGTTATATGTTCTAACAAGAGCTTAAGCCGATGGTTGGAGTTCAGTAATTGGTTTTATACTCAAACAAACTCCTTTCCGGCACCTTTCACCTTGCCAGTTTCATCTTGGCATTACTAGCAATGAAACATATTACATTGACATTCAAAAGAATCTTTGATGTTCGGTGATTTCAAAATTTCTAATAGTAGTGTTAATCTTCATTTGGAGAGGATAAAAAAAACCAACTCCACTTTATATTAAAATAATTCAATTAAAATGCTTTCACTCCGCCATCACTTTCCTCTGAGACGATGATGTGATGATTGGTGAGATATTGTAGAAGGAAAAAAGTTACTGCAAACTGGTTCTATCTAAATCAATTCTTATGTAACAGAAGTGTAGATATATTGATGAGTTTTATAATTTTTTCACAAAATCAGAACCCAAAGAATTGTGATTGTGTTCCAATCATATTAGAAGTAACAGATCTGTTTTTATGGATTCTGACTGCAGATCACCTATGCAGGTAGTTCACATTGCTGGGACCAAAGGTAAAGGGTCTACTTCTGCGTTCTTGTCCAATATCTTGAGGGCAGAGGGTTATTCTGTTGGTTGCTACACGAGGTATATTCATCCATATTCTTTAAATCGAACACGGAGTATATTTGTAGGAGTATGTAGCCAATTTATTCAACAGCTACCTGTTGCGTTTGAAATGATTTTTTTGGTACACTGATTTATCTTTGCCATAAACCACATTTCTTTGGGCAGCCCTCATGTACGAACAATCCGTGAACGTATGTCTGTGGGAACACATGATACCCCAGTGTCAGCAGCTAAACTATGCTCTACTTTTCAAAGAATTAGGAAAACACTTGATCAGGCTGTGGCACATGAGCATGGATTCTTGAGTCATTTTGAGGTATTGTCTTGTCTACTATTTTGTCTGTGATAAGGAAGATCGGTAGAAGTTTTTCTCATCATTTAAGGACGAATATATATTTACGATTTCTAATTGCCAGGTGTTTATACTCACAAACCCCTACAATATGCATCCAAAAAGTATCTGGACATGAGTTTGTTTCCAACATCTGTACCACAATACACAATATTTTATAGACTTGGTAAAGTTCTTGAGTGGTGGTACGAGTGGTACTCATGACTTTAGCTCGAAACCCATAAGTATCAAAAGTTCAGAATTACCCTTGCAACTCCAACACACCAGAAATATAGATTATACATCAAATAGAAAAGGATGGCACTAGCTTTGTCAACAGCTCATTATTTGTATGTGGATGCACTTTTGTTGTATTTTTTTTCTAATGAAAAACTATTATGTTCAGGTCCTGACAGCTCTAGCATTTACAGTATTTGCTGATCAGAATGTCGATATTGCTGTTGTTGAGGTCCGTCTCTTAGCACTTCACTGACACCTCGTTGCTGTTTTTTTTTTTACCTATGGAAATGTTCTTTATGTTCTGAACTCACATTGTCTCTTCAATCTCTCAGGCTGGGTTAGGCGGAGCACGAGATGCGACAAATATAATATCTAGTTCAGAGCTTGCTGCGGCAGTAATAACAACTATAGGAAAGGAACATTTGGCTGCTCTTGGGGGATCCTTAGAGAGCATAGCATTGGCAAAGTCGGGAATAATCAAACATAGCTGCCCAGTTTGGTGATTCTCACTGTACTTTTTTTCTGTCCTCTATATGAGATGCTTGAAAATGATAACATGATGTTGAAATACGGCTTCTCTGTAGAAGTGAACTCTTTGCGTCTGAACTGAAGTGTTCATTATGAAGTTTGTATGGATCCAATTTTCAGTGGTCAAAACGTGTTGGGTGGTATTTTTGGTCATGTTTTCTTTCGAGCTTGACTGTCAGATCAAACTTATAAGCTTGTTTTTATAGGCCTGAGAATTGTGATTTTCTGCAACAGTCATAACTCATACCATCACCTTGATTCTTCAGATGCAATAGTGTAGATAATAAACTTTCGGCATATTGTAAAGTAGTTGATCTATGGTATTTCTATAATAGTATGCTACTCCCTTACCTCGCCATAGGAGGGAGCTTTTGAGGCAGCTGGGTAATGTTATTATTGTTGTTGGTTAGTTATTGTTAATACTGAAAATACTATGTTTGGGTTGCCTCCTTGTGTTCACACAATTCACATTATTATCTTTAGCTCACAATTGTTTCACCATATTAGGTGATTCTAGGGGGGCCATTTCTTCCTCACATTGAACAAATCATACGCAATAGAGCTCTGGCAATGTGCTCACCTGTAATTTCTGCTTCGCAAGTTGGAAACAAAAGTCGCATAACTGGTTTTGGAAGTGTCAACGAGAAACCACGCCAATCTTGTGATATACTGATTGAGATAGAGAAAAAAATACCATTAGTAAGCAATCCCAGCAGTCTTGTACATATTTTTTAAATGTTTTTGTTGACATCTTTCTTGTTCGAGCAAGGAGTTCATTTGTTAGCCATGTTGCATGCTCTTCTCATGCAGTCTATCCAGCTACTTGACGTGAATATTTCGATGCTTGGCTATCACCAACTTCAGAATGCTGTAACTGCAACTTGTATCGCATTATGTCTCCGCGATCAAGGTGAGAGTTTCCATTTTTACTCGTGTTTTTGTACTGATAGCCTTCTGAGCGATGATTTGGCAATCCGTGAGGCTCATAAATGTATTTCTAGAACTCAAGATGCATTTTGATCCTGCTTATACAACAACATTACCCAGTGCCTCAATGGCTCCCACAAATTTTGGGCCTTTGGGGTAGGGGGTTGAATGTACGCAGTTTTACCCTTGTGTAAGCAACACAAAGAGACTGTTTCCGAATGACCCAAGATGAAAATTGCGTCCAAAGACCAAAACTACACCGAATGACTGGTACTTCACAATAGAAAGAAGCACAATCATTTTAGTGAGCCATTTTGCTTTATTCCATCATAATCGAGAACCAAAGAGTAACGAGTCTTTGGCTCCATAGAAAAATGGAGGTAATTAAATAGATAACCTCAAAGCATCATGGACTCTTTGCATTTTTGATGATATTCAGAATTGTCTCAACTCCTGAGCTATGTTACTTTGACTCGGCTGCAAGTGTCGGAGAGTTGGATACGGTTAATTTTTCCAAAATTTTCTAGGTTTTAGACTGAAATGAAGTGTCAAACTGTCGTGTCGGACACTCGCGACATGCGACTAAAGTCAAGTGTCGGAGTAACATAGTTCTTCAGCGTGTATGTATATTTATTGCCTTTGTCCCCTTTCAAAAACGTTCAAAGCTCTATTTGCTCTGCTTCTTTTGTTAGGATGGAAAATATCTGATGTATCTATTCGTAGTGCATTGGAAAGCACACAGATGCTTGGCAGAAGCCAGTTTTTGATGAAGGAAGAAGTAGAGGCACTAGGTCTACGTGGGTCGATGGTTTTGCTTGATGGAGGTTTGTTTAAGCAATATGTTCGTTCTGTCTTAGAAATTTAGAAGAATGCTATTCGTAGTGCATCAGTTTGATACGTGAGATTCTTATGAGGTGAATTAACAAGTGCATTCCAAAGCTGAAAACCCTTTAGTTTAGGGTAGTTTTTGGCATATTTTATCATGCTCACAGTTCTCAGTACTGATCATCTATTTCTTGTTTGTGTTTTCAGCCCACACTCAGGAATCTGCTAAAGCACTGGTCAACACAATTTCTGCTGTTCATCAAGATTCTATGTTGGTCCTTGTCGTTGCAATGGCTAGTGACAAAGATCATTCTGGATTTGCAAAAGAACTCTTGCTGGGTCAGTTTTTCCTTGATAAGTGTTACATTTAGTTCAGGATATTAAAAGTAGTTGAAGACATATGTGTCTTTATATTTGCTGCGTATGCCGTACAGTCCATGTACCCAATAACACAATTCCATATTGATCGTATTGTAACGGAGTTAGCATGGTTTTGAAGTTTACTACAACCTCATTTTGAAGCAGTACTGGTGGATACGTTTATTTTCCACTAAGAGTTCAATTTTTTGGTCAAACATGAAGCGTTGAAGTGTCGTGTCGGACACGTGACACGCCGCCAAACTGAAGTTCCGAAGTAACATAGGCTGGCGGCATTAATAGTGCAATGACCGAGATCAGGCTGTGATGACTGATTCTGAGGTCAAGTCTAAGTCTCTGAAGCAATATACAAAATCATGCCCAAAAGACTGATGATCCACACCTTTTTCGAATGGAAGGTCAACTGTTTGTTATGTTAAACTGTAACAAACTACTGCTCTCTGCTTGTTTTTCTGCCTTAGTAAAGTCCTGTGTGGATTAATTCTAAGGATAATCGGTGACCTGACAATTTCTCATACTACAGGTCTCTCAATTGAAGCTGTTCTTCTGACGGAAGTAAATATTGCGGGGGACAAGTCTAGAACTGCTTCAGCGGTGTTCCTGAGAGATGTTTGGACCAAAGCATGCTCTGAACTCGGCGCCAAATTTACCCATGAAGATACCATTGATGATCTGAAGTCGTTAGATGCATCAGATCCTTCTACTGCCACCTCAGGAGAAATGATTTTGGCAAGTGGAAGTCCGGTGCTAAGTTGCTTGAGAGCTGGTCATAAAATTCTCCAGGCAAGAACCGGAAAAAAACCAGGTATAATTGTTGTCACGGGATCTCTGCATATTGTTTCTTCTGTATTGTCTTCTATTAATTCTTAAGTTGCTGTTAGGTGTTTAATTATGTCAATTTGCCTGCCCTATTTTTCTCTGTATCTTAATTTTCCTTTACTAGTAACGAATGTTGTAGTCCCTCTTTTGGCCGATCGAATGAAAATTACGAAAACATATTGCTAAGTAATAGTCATTAGTCAATGCAGTGCTGCACATTTCTGCTGCCTGCAGTTTGTTTATTAGTTGAGCAACTATAGTTGCATCATCTATCTTTGTGCGTTACCCTTAATCCACAAAAATGTACTCATTGGGTATTCATGGATTCGGAGTATGTACTCATGACAGCTCGTTAGGTTGTATACGCAGACTAATATATGTCCCCGCACATTTTGGCCTCACTCATGTGTGACACTGATAAACTTTTCTGGAATACTCTTATCCTAACACTATTCCCCGTAAACCCCGTTTGAAACGAGAACTTTTTGAGTAGGAAACAACTTTTGGTAGTGAAAACTGTAAATTTTTGCCCAGATCCCATACTTCACTTCTATTCACCTATCCAAGTACCATTCTGTTAATGACTAATGCGCAACTACTCAATTGAGTAAATAAAGGTTTCTGTATACTCTGCGGGCATTGATTGTTGCACTATTCTTCTTCTATGTCCTTCAGTAAGTCGACTTAAAGTTTTACAGTCTCTACTATGTTCCATCTCAATCTTATTGAAAGTTCTTTGTGTACCGCAAGTATGTTTGATGGCATGTCTGTCGTTGCTTTTAAGAGGCTGTTTAGGTCCCTATGTACCTGCTCACTTTTCCAGTAATAATTTCGCTGGTGCACTTCTGCTCTATGATTTTGAGTGTAAACGCCACGCCTAGAGACATTGTATCTCACCAGGGTCAGATTTGGCAGATGGGGCGAGGCCATTTAATCAGCTTCAGTTGAGGAGGCGGATTTATAGGAGCTTGTAGTGTACGGGGTACCATCTAAGTGACAGTACAATCACTACTGATATATCGTGAAATATTTAGATAACTATTTTGGAACATATGGAGTTCTTGATAGGTACCCCTTTCACACCAAATTTCAAAGGACCCTTTTATGATTTAGGCTCATAATCGTGTGAGGGTGGATGCCAAATCAGTACTATACGACAGTATTCGACGGGTAATTGTTTGTCATTTACCGAATTAAATTAGAGGATTAGAGCATGTACTATACGACTCCCCAAGGTGTTTTTATTTGCTCTCGAAGGTACTCCCTTGTGTTGGAGAGCGAACTGTAGCGTTCTTTGTGGTTTGTACTCCAATAACCAACTTTTTCATGTTGTCCATGTGCTCTCCATGGGGTTGGAGAGCAGGTCCTCCCCCAAGAGCAATGTAGGACTTGTTCTCCACTAAAAAGTGGGTTAATAGCAAGTGCAAGTTCAAAATATGCTTTTTAATCTTCTTTTGAGATTAAATATAAATTATTGGACCATTGTTTAAGATAAAGAGCATGTGGGAAGGTTAAATGAAAAGGAAAACAACCCTGACATTTCGACACGACATTTTGACACTTCATTCAGATCAAAACATGATTTTTTTTTAACAAAATAGCTTTTTTTTGGGTGTATACCATCCGGTTTAATCAGGATTCGAGCCGGGTTGGACCACTAGGGTGGTAAAACTCTCCCTCACGAGTTTTAAATAATAGCCTTGGTGAAACTTTAACTACCCGACACGACACGACCTTTTGGCACTTTCATTAGGGCCAAAACATCATGAACATTTTCGCAAGATAGCAAGTGTCTTCAACGTTCCAACCCACCGTCCACAGCGTTGCAGACAACATTTTCAGCTCAGATTACCTCATTCCTGGCTGGTTAGTATCTGTCCTACTGTTCTTATGTTTTGCATGACTAGCAAATGCCATTAAAACTCTTGGGTGTACGGAATAAGGAGTTAAGAAAGAAACAGAGAAGGTTCTACTTGTGTCTCTTGTTAGTTTACTTGATTACACTGAAATTGTTACTTGTAAAATGTTTCTGTCTTTGGTGCATACTGCAGAGTATTAGTTATTGCATTCACAGATTTCATAATATTTTTGAGCTAGTTTCTGCAACTTGCAGTTGCAGATGTTAAAGACTTAATGACCCAGTTGCCAGCACTGTAAGGTTGCTTTCATGTTGCAAAATCTGACATTAAAGTTTCTGAAACTCTATGATTTGTTTTTTTGAAAATATATCTTTCACTTACTCCCTCCGTCTCAATCATTTGTTTACTTTTAATGAAAGCACCCCTCACAATGAACATAAAAGGTAAACAAATGTCTCAGACGGAAATAGAAGTATGTAATTAGGGCTTGACCTAGTTTGTTGACCTTTGTTTAAGTGTTTGTGTCTTTTAGTAATAAGGGTTGGTATAGTGCCAGCAGTCTCATGAAAAATAATGTGCTACTGAAGATGTCTTATCCTATCGGTTAAGATGAAGGTATTGTGGGCAGGTTTGAATCGCCCTCCCCTAGACCATAGATTGTACTCCATAATGTCATTATGGCTCATGAGACAAGAAAAAAGAACGGAAAATAATGTGCTTAGTTATATGAGACCTAATTGGTGAGAAACAAAACCTAGAGATGGGTAGTTGAGAATCACACATTATAATGAAGAGGCGATTGATGTACTAATGATAAGGGTACGTCGTCAACAACCAAATTTACAAAAGGCTGCTACCTTCGTTTACATTTATAGACTCCCTTGCATGCATGTCATTGAATGATCTTTTCTAGATTTATCTGTCCTCCTATTGTTTAATGGAACTGTGGTTTCGCTTTCGGATTTATTGGTTGCTCGAAAACAAACGTTATGTTATACGTAGAGGGAATGGAGGTCAGACGTAAGCGAAAACGTCTTATATTACGGAGTATTTGGGAAATGTTGGAAGGATACTGATTAAGATCAAGAAGCTTGATGTATGCATTTTACTTTTGTCTTATATGTGGTATTTGATCAGTCTTAAGTTTAAGACGGAAGTATCTGTCTTAAAATAAGAATTGGCGTATTCCTATATGTGCTGTGTTTAAGCTGGTTTTGCATGGTTTGAGTTTGTTAGCAGTACAGCTTGGTGAGACTGTTCATTTTACTGCTGAATATCCTGCACTTGGTTTTTTCCACTGTTGAGTATGACTGAGTTTTGTCAGAAGTTCAGAGAAGAGAACATTCACGTTGCTCATCCTTTTTTTCTTGTTCTGCATGGAACAATAAACTCAAGTCCCAGAAATAGTCGCTTTGTTAATACCATATACACTCGACTCCCTATCCTGTCATTGAAGAGAGTAGACAAGCGACAAACATCTTAAACTGCCGGTTTGCCGTGAAGTTTATGTCGTTACAAACTACTTGCAAACTGCAAATGTCGGTTAGTTTAGCGGATTAAGGCGTGGGTTCCCTTTCCCCACAAGAAGACAGACTACTTGCAAACTTGGTAAATGGCATACACAATCGAAGTTAAAGTTGCCGTTGCTTATAACGGTAACAAATAGTAAGTTGTGGTGAATGGGTGGTCCACAATAAAGATGAGGAAACTGTTGAAAAAGAAACGTCAAGTGCAAGTCTGCAACCATGGAAGTCTTCACTTTAACCTTACC
The DNA here is from genome assembly GCA_009801015.1 of Silene noctiflora. Lineage (NCBI taxonomy): Eukaryota > Viridiplantae > Streptophyta > Magnoliopsida > Caryophyllales > Caryophyllaceae > Silene > Silene noctiflora. The sequence continues at coordinate 176,040 of VHZZ01000154.1, forward strand.
TTCAATAGTGCTACTGTTACAAACCAAATGGAATAGAGAGTAGAACTTATTACTCGTGAAACTTTTTTTTTTTTTTTTTTTTTTTGGGGGGGTATATAAAAGTTTAGGTTAAAGGTAGGTCTTACCCAATCCAAGGCCAGACCACCGACTTTTTTTGAGGGATTACAATAATGTTGATAGACTGCCTACCAACAGGCAACAGGACTATATTTTAACGCAATGAGAATCGAACTCTTGACTTCAAAGTTAGGAGGTGGACTTCTAGTTTTAAATAACAACCATTAAAAATCTCGCAAAAAATTAGTGTTAAGTGTTGGCATTGACAATTTAGGTTCAAATAGTCAAAAAAAAAAAAAAATATTCAATCTCAACTCTTTTGTTTTCATCTTTTATGACCAGGGTTACTTTTTTTTTTTTGGTGCTACTTTTGCATCATAATCCAAAATCACGGAGTATATGTATAGTAAAACAGATTGTTGTTAAAAATAAGATTAGCCCTCGCTCGAAAGATTTTGATTCTCTTTTTTGGTAACGAGGAACATCTCTAAGGGAGTCGAACCCAGAACCTCGCAATTCATGTTATTGCATGCTTTGAGGTTGACTTGCGCTCCACTGCACTCACAGCATTTAGTCATTTTTTTTTTCTTTACTATGGTTTACGTTGTAATTTGGATCGTCGAGCTTAGGTTTGTTGTCAACCCTCCCCGTTCAAAGAATCAAGTTCGCCCCAAAGTACATTTTGAGTTGAAATGGTAATGAGGCAAATTCAAAGTCTGTAATAACCAGCCTAAATCCAATTTCAACTCAGATGAACTGAATCAAAATTTTATATTTAAATCCTTTAATACTAGGGTTTAAGCTAGACCTAGCGAAATTGACCTTGATCTGAATTCACCGACCTGAATGTTTATTGTTGGAAACTGATCGATATTCCTAAATAATTTGATAATAACAGACTCGATTTCTTGTAAACCAAAAATAATTTGGCTCGACCCGTATACAAGCTGAAGACGGATAGTGCCTTTCTCACACAAGCTGAAGACGGATAGTGCCTTTCTCACAATATGCAAGTGACACTAACCATGGGGTGCTCAATTTCTCCCCCACTTGCCCTCTCACTTGTCTTATTATGAGAGGGGCAGGGTAGCAACTAGCAATAGCATATCTAGACTGGGTCCAAAGTGTTCCTATCCCTACACAAGTGTTGTTGTTCAACACTGTGCAAATTTTGATTGAGGAAATTATAGGGCCCTATATATGCCCATGACGGCTCATAGGCAATTACGCATTTAGGCATGGGGCAACCAGGCAACCAGGCAACCGGGCAACCTCCCTCGAACAAGGTCATTTCTAATCGGTCCATATTTCTACTTGATCCCCCGTTGTTTTAGCCTCCTCAAATAATTGCACCAATTATGCATTTATGCTAACATTGATGCTTGAAATAATAAGTATTAAATAATGTGTCAATGTAGGACAACTACTCCTTCCGTCTCGGTCAATAATTTACACTTACTTTATTTCCACGCAAGTGTAAACTATTCACTAGGACAACGGAAGTAGTAATATATGTGTAAATGAAAATGGGAGCACTCAAACTCGGTACCACCCGGTCACATCAATCATGTACGAACCCTCAAAATAATATTATATTTTTGTTATTTTTTATATTTATTTTTATTATTATATTATCATTATGATTGGTAATATTTTATTTTTTGATTAATAATAATAATAATAATAATAATAATAATAATTAATAATAATTAATGATAATAATATAATAATATGAAGAAAAAGAAGAAGAATAAGAATAATAAGAAGGTAAAATTAAACTGAAATGAACTGAACTAATTAAATTGAATAAAAGCTGAAATTAAGTACTTTTACTATGTCCAAGTCAATAGTTTACAATTACTTTAATTTATTTTCCCCTCACAAAACAAAATAAGTGTATATTATTCACTGAAATAGATGAAATACAAAAGAACACGGCCTAAATTGGGTTCGAATACGTATTCGTATTACAAATGAAAATAGTACTCCGTAATAATTATATGACGGATAGGACAAAGATGACAGATTTTGAATCAATAGTTGGCGAAGTGGTATACATATGGATGTACGTTATTGTTATACGTAGTCGATTATGGAATTTATGGTAAACTTGGAAAAGCCATAAATAAATAAAGAAAATAAGGAGTAATGTCTCTCCCAAAATTTTCGTGTTGTTAATAAATGGTGTTTCAGAAAAATGCTAGAAATTAATTGAACCCTGAAATTACCGGGGACCCTACCTACCTCCTCTCATACAATTTTTTTTTTTTTTTTTTTTTTTTTATTTCATATGATTCAATAAATTATTTTATGGTGAACTTATCTCATACAAAAAATTGTATTATAAATGTATTAATTGATGCTGGTAATTAAACTCGTACATTGGGTAATAGTTGAAAATTCCTCCATTTTACAATATTTAGGGTAGCTAAAGTGCCTTAAAAAAACACAATTCATTCCCGCGTTGTTCTTTCTGGCTCAGCTCATTTCAGTTCAGTTACATTCAGCTATATTCATTAATTAAGTCCAGCTTTGTTGAGTTCAACTCAGCTTTTTTCTAATTAACTCTTAGGCTCTGTTCTTTTTGGCTTAATTTCAGCTTATTTCAATTCAGTTAAGTCTCATTCAGTTCAGTTTAGCTAATCTCTTCACAAATTAACTCTTATTTCAGTTTCATTCAATTCAGTTCAGCTCAACTCTATTCTCACAATATGCAGTCACAGTTCAGCTTTTTTCAGCTGAAAAGAAAAGGGTCTTACTTGATGAGCTTCATTCAGTTCAACTCTCAACTCCATTCAGTTCAACTCCATTCAGTTTAGTTTAGTTCAGTTCAACTCTTATTAGCCGAAAAGAACATGGTCGAATTATGTGAGCAACCAAACGAAAAATATGTGATAGACCGATGGCGTCAAAGGAAGATACTGAGTCACAGTAATATCCTCTAACATACACTATTTACCGTCTATCAAAATGATGGATCCCACATAAGGACATGTAAGACGGTGATATCGTGGTGCTCTAGTTTTTATCTTGTCATTAACATATCCGTGTTCTAAATCAACTAATTTAATTGTTAAGTCATTTATCAATCAATCAATCAATCAATACTATATATATATTCCTGAAACCAAAGGACTTTTATATAATTAAATAAATCTATACAAATTAATTATACTATACTCCGTATATTTTTAATCGATAGTGTTGTATGATAGACCTGAACAAAGGATTTCAATGTAAATATTATATAGTTTTGGTTGAAATATAAATTTAGAGGACACCGGAATATGGTGATTTTCCTTAAAATAAACATGCTCCACTTATGGTATTAATTAGTATAAAGAATGTTAATTATTTAACATAGACAAATATAATATAAGTATGTTATATTTTGGAAACTATTAAAAGGTAAATTAAGCTAGATTCCCAAAAATATAATATTTCATAATTATTTCGATTTGATCTAATGCATATATGTAATCTATTTATATAAATATATAAGTCTATTAAAACTGCTTGTCTAAAAAGTAAAAGTAATTATGTTAGTAATGATAAGAATTGTAGTAACATTGGATATATAGTAATATGATTGTAATCACTCATTTAAATAGTAAGTGGGAGTAGTGAAAGTAATAGAAGTAACAAATAGAGTAGTAAAATTATCAATATTAATGCGGCAGAAGTGAAAGTAACAATAATTACGCTGAGAGTAGTGAAAGTAACAGTAGTAAAATGAATAATGTAATAAAACAATATTAATAACAAAAGAAATAAGTACATATGAATAATGAGCTAACCAATCGATTTAAGTAAAATATTAATAACGGGAGTAGTGAATTTGTCTCATAATTTATTTCATCGTAATTTTAAGATATGACATGAAAAATATATTAATGATAAATTTATGAGTTATGCAACTTCAATGTAATTTTATTTAATTAAACATAAATTTTAATGCTAAATAAAGGTAACACGGGCGGAGCCGGGCACCAATACTAGTACTATATATATAATCCAGAAACTATTAAGGTACTTCAATGTAAGTAGATAAATTTATACAATTCATTATACTATATAATTTATTAGATGCAAAAGATGTTAAATTGTTTAACATAGACAAACTTAATATAAATAAGTTATGTTTTGGAAACTATGTAAAGAAAATAAATCAGGATTGTTTCTCCAAAGGTACAATATTCCATAAAATTAGATAATCAACTTATTTAAAAATTAAATTTGATAAAATTATTGTAGTAACATTGGATGTAACAAATATGATAGTAATTACTCATATGAGTAATAAAAGTAACAATAATAGCAGCGAGAGTGGTGAAATTAACATCATTAAATACAAGTAAGAGTAGTGAAAGAAACGACAATGAGGCGGAATTAGTGAAAGTAACAATATTCACAATAATTGTATTGAAAGTAACAGTAGGAACAACTGAAAAAGTATGAAAAATTAGCTAACAATTCGATTTAAGAAAAATATTTTATTTATTTATATATGAGATTGATAAAATTAACGGCACTGGATTATAACTATAAAAATAGCGTGAGTAGTAAAAAAAATAGTGAATGAAATAGTATTAACATGAGATGTCGTGAAAGTAATAATATTAACCGCGAGAGTACTAAGTGTGTCTAATAATTTGTTTGATAAATTTTAAGATTTTGATTTCCGTATAAATGATAAACATATGAGTTATGCAAGTCTAACGTAATTTTATTTACTAGAAAATAAAATTTGACAATAAATAGAGATAGCCCAGACTGGACCGAGCACCAAACTTAGTAATAGTACAAAGTAATATTTTTCAGATTCGATTTTGTCAGCTTTGAAATAATCTCATAACTCCCTTAGGAAAGAATAAATATATACAACAACCTAGATCTCAACTCTTAATGCAACTTTTATGAGACGAACAACAGTTTGTCGATGGCATCCTATGGCTTGGATACTAATAGTTAGTTTATGATTGAGTTTGTTGTTTGGTTGCATTATACTCTTTATCTTTTATCTTAAACCCTAGTCGAGTAGTTCAACTACGGTATGGTAAGTCGTGTTAACGTATGTAAGGATTGAATATGATTAAGATATTGCGAAGCCAAAGGTCGGAAATATAACATCGACACCATCTTCAAATGTCGTAGCAAGTATCATCTAAACTTTTGAGAGACGATATTTCATTAAACTATTAAGATATCGCCATTTTTGCACTTTTGTAAGTGTTTTTATTTCGTAATCCTGTTGTCATCAACCGTGACTAAAAATGACCCAGTCATTTAGCAATAAGTTATCATAATGAATGAATAAATGATTTTGCCATGAATAGAAATTTTTGGAACCTAAATTTATCTCTTTTAGGGCTCATTTATTAGCTTTAAAAATGGAGTAATAAACAATAATAAAAGTATTTGTTTTTTGAGTACATAAATACAAATAATATAGACTCACTTTAATTAAATGTAAACGCACTCCAATGCATATAAAAGCTGATAATATTCAGTCTTCCTATCGCCAAAAGTTATTGATTGCCTGATACTCCTAAAATTACACAACTTGACACTAAAAGCTATATAAGTATATACAAAACTTTGTATTTGAAAATTTTGTATCGGATAAAGATACTAAAAGTTATTAATTGCCGAGTCGGGGACGATTTCGCGACTCCATTACCACGACCGCGATCGCGACCGATACCGCTATTTAAAACGATGGTCTCGACCAGCTGGTCATAAGTTCTTGTTACTTGATTCTCATTATACTTTTTATCTTTTCGATTTTTATGTCAAATGAGGGAATTATTTTACTTTTAAGTGCCAAAACCCTAAAAATTACGTATAGTTGAAGTGCGTTACATAAAAAATGAACTCCGTCATCCTTTCGATCTATAGCTACACTCAAGCTTTAATTTAAAAAAAAACTCAAAAATGTATAAGCAGTTGGTGAAATGTCAAATTCAATATATATTTCAAAGATTTATGCATAAATTCAAGAAACTAAAAATAAACATGCAAAGTTGGTTTGGTCCTTGTAATGACCAAACTAGAAGCAATACGTAATTGGTGCATGTATATATGAAAGCAAGACATTAATATGTGTGTCACCAGCCCCACTTGATTTCTACATGACTTGTTTTTGCCTCCGATTTGGAGACTTCATTTTCTATGGGTTTGCTATCTTGCATGCATATCATATACCAAAACGTCTTGCCTGTGACGGACATTATCCGTCATAAGCTGAAGACGAATGGTGTCCCTCTCACAATAAGGCGAGTTGGAGGGCAAGTGGGGGGAAATGGAGCATCCAATGGTTGGTGCCACTTGCATATTGCGAGAGGGGCACTGTCCGTCTCCAGCTTGTGACAGTTAGTGCCCGTCTTCAATGAGAATTTGTGATCATATACAAAGCGTGTTGCTTATGACAGCCCAAGCTGAAGACGAATAATGTTCATCTCACAATAAGACAAGTGGGAAGGCAAGTGAGGGATCGGAGAAATGGAGCACCTTATGGATAGTGTCACTTGTATATTGTGAGAAATGTACTATCCGTCTTCAGTTTGTGACAGATAGTGCCCATCTTCAATGAGAACTTGTGTAACATATATACGAATGAACAAGACCATAGTCAGTTTTTTTTTTTTTACAACTCCCTCCGTATTGGTTATTTACTTACTTTTGATTTTAACACAAAGACAAATGAAAGAAGAGAAGGCCAATTATTTAATAACCAACAAGGGTTTAGGTCATGTTACATGACTTAAGGTCATGTTTCGGTTATTTATTTACTTTTGTATTTTTAATGAAGTCATGTAAACTAATCGAAACTTCATTAAAAAGAGTTACATGACTTGAGGAAACTAACTAACCACATACATATCATGTTCTTTCTAGCTTAATTTTAACCTATTTCAGTTCAGTTGAGCTTTATTTAATTCAGGCCATGTTTTTTTGGACTTAATTCAGTTCAGTTCAGCTCTATTCAGTTCAGTTCAGTTTTTCTCTTCACAAATTCTCTTTAATTCAGTTCAGTTCAAATTCATTCAATTCAGTTCAGTTCAGACGGTTTTAATTCAAAAAAACAGGGCCTTTAGCTCAACTCTTCACAACTTAATTTTTAATTCAGCTCCATTCAGCTCAGCTTTATTCAGTTCAATTCAAATCAACTATTATCAGTCATTGGTTAGTGGTGTACGGAAAATCATATCCGCTATCGTCTTCTCAAATTTAGGAGTTTGATTCATGGCTAAAAATTGAAGAAGTGGTAGAGAAAATGGAAACGTATGATAGTAAAAATGAAAGCCGACCGTTAAGACCAGTCATTATGATATTGCAGCATATATATACATACAATCCTATCTTGTCAACATTTATGGTGATTTCTTGAGTAATACTAACAAAAACGAAATATTTGCAACTTCCTTTCCACTTTCATAAATTACTCCTAATTCATTACTCTCATCAATTACTTCTTTTGTTTTGATGTATGTGTGTAAGGTTTAATTAAGTTGTAATTTCATATTCCGGTCATTTGTTTAGTTTTGCTTTTAAAAAAATCAAGAAAAGTAAAGGACACCATCTAGGTCAGGACGGTTATTGTCAATGGATGACAAGTGGGCAAGAACGGATGTGTGGTGGATCAAGCATTCCTAGGTGTTGTTTGGTTTAACTCTAAAAGTGTTTTTCTAACCGAAAAAATAGTAATTAGGCCAAACCCTCTAAATTAAGAAGGTTTAAAACTGTTTTTAAAAAGTCAAAAGTTGATAATTGACCACCAATTAGCAAATTACTACTTCTATTTCTACTTTTCAAATGATAATTCTAGCTACAAATAAGGTGGTTAATAAATAAAAAAGAAAAAAAAGCTAGATAGAAGTAGTTAACCCAAACATAGAATTTTATAAGAAAACCGTTTTTACAAAAGTTTGGCTAAACATTCAAAACTTTTCCAAAAATAGCTTGTAAATAAACTTCTTTTAATAAAAATAAAACTCTTTTGTATAAGTAAGGTCAAACAGCATCCTAATAATATTAAAGATAAACAAACGTGACACTAAAAAATGAAATAAGTAAAAAAATAACATTGAATTCATTACCAGCAATAACTAGATCGTCGACGTGAATCGAATAAAACGTGTAGACATACTTTGCGGGTTGAATAACTGAAAAGAGAGTAATCATATTAAAGAGAGTAAGTTCCACCGTAATCCAACCCCACGACTTATTGGCTACCAAAGACCACAAGACGAGCTTTTATTAAGTCATTCCATGTTGCCATTCCAATAATATATAATTATATAAACCCAACGGCAACTGAGGACCCGTTTACCAGGAACCTCATTGTTTTGAAGTCTTCAATTTCTTCGCGCATAGTTTGACGCCATCCAGCGTCTTGAACCGCGGCTTTGAAAGTAGATGGTTCAACACCTGCAGTTATAGCTTCAAGAAACATCTGATGCCTTATTTTTACAATCTAATTAAAGTACGTAGACGACATAAAACTAGTTTATGATAAGCGAAAATTAACTCCGATTTAGTAACTTTTTTTTTTTTCAAAAAAAATATTTATGGAGACCTACGTGGACCCTATGTCGTGCCCATTGGCCATTAATAATGGGTGTATATCTCGTAGCTTCCCTTTTGAGAGGAAACACATCTTCCAAAAACAATCTCCTAAACTTTTACTTCCTATACAAAACCCTAACATCTCTCTATTTTTCTCTCTCAAACGGCTCTCTTATAACTTCCACATAAATATAGCCTCATGTTTCCTTAGACTTCTATAGTTGTATACATGGTTTCCCAAATAAACAAGGCAACTAATACATCAATACATCATAGATGGTGATAGTTTAGCCCTTTCATTTTTAGTCACTTTCACATTTCCTTTTCTCTAGGATTTCCTTTCCTATAACTAGAACAATACAAAACCCTTAAAATAAGCTAAGGAACTTAAACCCTAGATAAAAATGAGTGAAAGCATGGCAAGTTTCTTTGAAGGACAAGAGTTTGGAGATCCAAGTTTCTCATCAAAGATACCGGCATCACCGGAAGACCTCTTTAGCATCTTTGATGCCTTAGAAGGATTGCAAGAAGGCGAAGAGACCTCAAAGAGGTCTTTCTTCTTTCAAGAGCTATCTGAGACTGAGCTCGATGCACTTGAAGGAGAAGGTGATGGTGACGGTGAAGGTGATGAACAACCTAAGAGCAAGAAGGCTAAGGTAACTAATAATGTAGAAGATGAAGAAATGAGGGTGGTTGGAGTTGGTGGAGAAGACGGAGAAGGGAGTAAAATATCTCATATAGCCGTCGAAAGGAACCGTCGGAAGCAAATGAATGAGCATCTTTCCGTTTTACGATCTCTCATGCCATGCTTCTATGTTAAGAGAGTAAGCCATAGAGAATACATTTTTCTTCTAAAAATTTTAGGAATATTTATATTTTTCTTTTTTTTTTGGCTTTAAAATAAATAAAATTTAAAGTTGTGGAAATTAAATCTAGCATGTTCATGTTTTAATTATTTTTATGGATAATATAAGATAGATTTAGTAGGTAAAGTTAGTTATTGATTGGTGATATTTATGACCTAGTTTCGAATCCTATGAAATGCTCCTAATTAGTCCTTTGCAAAAATGGATTGTTATGTAGCAAAACTCAGATTTAGTATTCGAAAGGAGTGTTGAATAAAAACATTTCATTATTCTATATTCTAATATAGGAACGATAAAATTGCTTAGGTGCAACCCCTTCGTACATTAATTCTTTTGTACGAGTATGTGAAATACCTCATTTAACTATAAGATTGCTTAGGTGCAACCCTTACGTACATTAATTCTTCTGTACGAGTATGTGAAATACCTCATTTATAACTACTAGTAATAAATTAGTGTTGATCGTAATAATAAATGAATGTTTAATTTAGCAAACCAAATGATTCTATTACGCGATAAAACAGTCTTATTCTATAATCTATTAGAAACAACATGCTTAATACTCCTAAATGCTAATTAAGCATTATCATTAATTTGTAGGGAGATCAAGCATCAATAATTGGTGGAGTAGTGGACTACATCAATGAGCTCCAACAAGTTCTTCAATCACTTGAAGCCAAAAAACAAAGAAAAGTGTATAGTGAAGTACTTAGTCCAAGGCTTATTTCTTCAAGTCCAAGACCTTCACCACAAGTACTTAGCCCTAGATCAAAACCACCCTTAAGTCCAAGGGTAACCCTACCAATTAGTCCAAGAACACCTCAACCAAGTAGTCCTTACACTAACAATAGGCATAGGACTACTTACCTTACACCTACAATAACTACTACTAATAATATTGACCTATCCCCTTCCTCTTCCTCCACCTCTTCTATGAATGACCTTGTTGCCAACTTGAAATCTCCGGTGGCCGAGGTCGAGGTAAAGTTCTCCGGTCCTAATCTTATTCTAAAGACGGTTTCTCCAAAAATTCCAGGACAAGTTGTGAAGATTGTTTCGACACTAGAAGATTTATCCTTGGAGATTCTTAACATAAGTATTACTACTATGGAGGATACCATGCTCAACTCTTTTACCATTAAGGTAAGTAATTGCTATGAGAATTAAATATTATAAAATTCTCCTTTAAATGTAGGGAGGACCTCCTCGAGAAGGACACAAGAATTTCTCATATTTTGTTTTTTTTGTTTGTCTATTTTTATCACAAAAACTAGACTACAAGAGTACAAGTATCGGGAGCAATCATTTTATACGTAAAATTTTCTAGTTTAACCTAACCGCTAAAAAATGAGAACAAGATACGTATGAAATAGGTCTTAAATACAAAACTTCGTATCTCATAATCCTGATTAATAATGAACATTAATTATTGTTATAAATGTTTTAGCCCTGAAAATGCAGGCTTGAATCCAAATTAAATCGAATGTTATATGTCAAAAAGAAATTATATATCCTATGTTTATACTCAAATTTAGTTAGACACCCTTCAGGCTTCACACCACATCCCAAATAATAAGACCGTTATACATTGTACAACCGACGTGCCACATATTGTACCATTTAATAGTCTTATATGAGACAATTTTACGGACTGAAATTATATGTAATTTGTATGTGCATGTCTATTTTCTTATTTGTGCAGATTGGAATTGAATGCCAACTGAGTGTTGAAGAACTGGCTCACCTAATTCAACAGACATTCTGCTCAACTCCACTAATTTCTTGAATATACCCCCTGGCCCCCTACAGTTTTTTAGTTAATATTTTGGGTAATTTTTATCGAATTATAATTATTTTATAATTCTTAAAATAAAATAAAATAAAAATTGAATTGTGGGGTAAAAATGCATTTATATTTCTGGCATATTCAGAGACTGTAGTTTTTGTGATTATGATGATGATTTTGCATCTTAGTTTGTAGTTTTGTATCTTTATGTAATTTTACTATAGTACAAAATTACAGATCGAATAGACCTGTATACACTACAAATGTTGTTATACAGACTAGTTTTTAATTTATTTATTTCAAGTAATGAATTTACTCTTATTTAAATCGTGTGTTCTGATGTTTAACTTATCGGATTTTCTAATGTGTACCCTAAATCCTAAGGGCATATGATAAGAAGTTATATAAGGAAATCTTAAAAATAAAATCTTAAAAATATTTTCTTAAATGGTTTCTTATCATGTACCCTTAGGACATGATAAAATCCCACTGAACAATGAATAATTTAAAAATATTAGTTACAAATTTTCAATTATTGTTTTTTTTTTTT